>KV010706.1:0-16663 GCA_001598015.1 Dorcoceras hygrometricum | reverse complement strand
TTACCATTCACCAAAAGAAGAAAAACTTCGAAATTTTACGATGAACTGGAACTGGAATGCTCCGTGGTTTAAAAACCAACATCAACAACTTCATAAAATATATTTTGTGTTTCAAACATAAACCCACTGTGAACCCGAACATTAAACATATTCCAAATCAGCAGAAACCTGAACAATGGCTGAATTTGAACATATCTCAGGCAAGCAATCACAAAGCTGAAAGAGAACAATACATATGCTTTCATGGCGTAGCAAGAATCAGATTTACTTGCCTTAACACAGGAGAAACACGAAACACAGCAGGTCTTAGCAGCAAGTATCCTCAAGCACCGCAGTGAGTTTTCTATGGTTTCTTTGATGAAAATGAAGGTTTTCTTGCAAAATGATGAACTTATAGTCCACACGTACCATAGGCATGGGAGTCTGACTTGTAATAGGGGAAAAACACTCGAGTAGGCATGGTGTTCCACACCTACTTCTCAAAATTTGTTAAAAGTCCCCTATCACTATTTGAATTTGTCAAAGCAATACTCTCATTTAAAAAAGAACAATTCTCCCATCCGAAAAATCATTTTATTTTTGAATTCTGAAAATTACTCAGCAGGTGCTTGGATAACAGCTGACCAGATCTCTGCACCGTGTTCAACATCTGAAAATAAGAAATCAGCTAGCAATTAAACGGTTAAGCTGAAATTCGAAATTAGAAATGGGTCCTTGAATTAAAAGGACTATGAATTGTGGTCCTATGGATTTGGGGGCGTTACAATTTGGTTGAATCGGGTTTCATATTTTGGTGTTTTTCGGAATTTCAGCTGTTGGTAGCAGCTGGAGGATCAGATGTCTACGCTAAGTGGTGAAAGTCAACGATTTGGATTGACTGATGAGGGGTAGCGTAATTCAGATGTCAACGAGGGTCAACGGTACTGTAGCGAGCGAACGCAGTTGTGTTGGCTGAGATCTGTTAGCGCGAGGATGTGATCAGCAGTCGCGTGTTGGTCAACCCAGCAGAGTGGACTGCTGGTGTTGTAGCGCAAAACAGTTGTTGCTATTGCAAGAGATTTGTTCAGCTGTGGGGTAACGCTGGCAGATGTGAGTGTGTAGAAACCAGCTGTTGGTTTCGTTAGAGTATTTCTTAGCGGGTAACGAAACTACGTTGTTTGGATAAGTTGGATCGACAGTGTTTTGGGTGTAACGCTTTGTGTCAGCTGTTGGTTGTGTTGGTCATCAGCTGGAGAGGGATCTGATGCGTTGATATGATCAGATGTCGGTTTGATCAGCTGTTGGAAGCGATGGTGACGTGTCCCTCTACGTCGTCGCTTTGATATTATTTTAGATTCAGCTGTTGGTCGTTTTGAGAGAGAACTGTTCTCAGCTGTTGGATTCTACGGCGTCGTTTGATGTTGTGTAATTGAAGTGCAACGTCTGTTGGTGTCGGATGTTCCCGTTGAGAAGAAACGTTGGATTCAGTTGTAAGATTTCTACTGTAGCATTACCCGACGTCTGATTTAGGGGAACAACATCTGTTGTATGGAGATTTATATGGTTAAGTGTTGAGCGATACTTAGAGCATTTTCCACCCGATATTTCTTATCTCCATATTCAAACCCTCGATAGCTACTGTTCATCCGAACATTTCTTCCCTAGATTTCTGCCGATTCCAGCCGTTGTTTTGAACGATATTGGTGGCGCTGATCTTCCTGTGAGTTGCTCTTTCGATTGATACTAGCTAGGAAGCTAGAGGCAACGATTTGAGGGAGCCTGAATGAACTGCGTGTTCGTGAATTTTTCATTTCCGTTGAGAAGAAGATGTCTTCAGCTCTTGTGAGCTCTTGGGTGAGTAGAATCTTATCGTGTTAAGGTTCAGTAGAAATTTTAGAACTTAGGATGAGATTCTAGAATCTTAACCGTAGGCTGAGATGTATAGGAGCTCATATCTGAATTGGAAATGAACTGATTTGTGAGATATCTTAACAGATTTAAGGCCTTAAGGGGTATCTTTCCTGGTTGCCGAAGCCAGGAGGAATCTGTTTTGCTTAGGCCGTGAGTTTGCCGTGGCTGGTGAAATCTGTGAGGTAGATTGATGCTGTGAGGTACGAATTGGAGCAGCTCTGAACAGCTTTGAGCATGATCATGGCTATATTTCATGTTATGAAATCTGTTTGATTGCTGTTGTGTGTTTATGTGAAGCAGACTTGATGAATTGATTGATTGTATTTTCTGTTTTGCGTAAATTGTGCATGTAGAAATCAGATATGAATTTCTTGGCATACATGCATACATATTGAGCCTTCTGATTGATTGATGACCTTATTGAGAGCCACGTTGTGACCGGCAGACCGATGAGTCGTGCCTTAAAGGTCCAACGCTATCATCGGAGTGGTGAGCGACTGAGTGTCGTTTCGGAATACCACCGAGCTGTGATGGGCTGATGGGCCCTGAATATCACGGACCGATGATTTCCCCCGGTTGATACACCACGCACGGTATAGAGGCTCACCCGAGATGATTTGCCAGTTGATACACTGGTCTTTATTACCGATTCCTTGACAACCTCATGCATTTCATAACTTGATTTATAGCATGTTGCATGATTTGCTGTTTTTAGATGGCTCTTCGTACTGAGACTTGACCTCGTATTTCTTTTCTTGCTTTTGTGTCTTTTGGGTCTGTGTTACCCATTTGCAGGATCTACAGGTAACCAAGCTAGATCGAGTGGAGTGCCAGCTGGTCGATCCCCATTTCCTTGAGTCCCAGTTTATTATTGTATTATGTAGTGAACCAGGGGATGCCCTGTGTTTTTAGGTATTGGGGATCTGTAACTGAATTGATATTTTATGTTACCTGTTTTTGTATGAGTTTGATTTAACTCGTATTTTGATTATTGATATTTTGAATGACGATTTGAGTTCAGGCCCAAATTATTTCGAAACTTTTTAAGCCCTGTTTTTACGCTTCCGTGATTATGTGCTTAATTGTGCGGTAATCTTTGTTGATTAGCACGGGGCCTGACATTTTTGGTATCAGAGCTTAAACTGTGATAAGCTCGATTTCCTTTGATTCACACTCGAGTCTAGGCACATAGTTTTGATTTGATTTTGATTGACTCTGTGACTTACGTGATTATATTATCTGTCTCTCTGATATCTGCTGTTAGTCTTACCCTGAGATTTATTTAGACCGCCGAGGAGAGGTAGAGGTAGGACTACTAGACGTACCGCAGAGGAGTCTAGGGCCTCGGATAGTGATGAGGGCAATCAGTAGCTTGAGGTTTTTACGAGATAGATAGGCGAGATGGAGCTAGTCTTAGCTAGGTTCCAGCGGACGAACCCTCCGAATTTTGCTGCTGCTGAGGGTGGTGCGTTGGCCGAGAGTTGGCTAGTGCAGATGGAGGAAATGTTTGATACTTTGGAGTACACTCCTGAGAAGAGATTAAAGCTGGCGGTGTTGCAATTGAGGGATAATGCGCAGCGCTGGTGGAGAGGTACTTCCCGTATCTTACGTGAGAGTGGGGCTGTGATTACTTGGGAGAGCTTCTGTGTCACGTTCCGACAGGAGTATACCCCGGAGTCCTACTACAACAGTCACGAGCGGGAGTTTGATAATATGAAGCAAGGTACGATGAAGGTGGCCGAGTATACCAGGCAGTTTTCTTTGCTTCTGATGTATGTGCCACACGTAGCCAACCAGGAGAGGACGAAGAGGAACAAGTTCATGAATGTGAGACCTGGATTTGTTAATTGAGATAAATCGTTGGGATTAATCGATTTATAGAGATTTTGGTGGTTTAGAATCTCTGTTTCGAGGTTTGAGTTGCATTTTCAGGTCGAGAACCATACTTAGAACGATTCTGGAAGTTTTTGTATTTTTGGTATTTTTGGGTAAAAGCTGGTTGTGTGAGTCAGCTGCTGGTCGTTGGTGAAGAGACCAGTCGAGATTTTAGTTAGCGTGTTTTTGTGTTTGAGCGCTAAACAATGTCGTTTTGAGGAGTTAGTGACGTAAGCGTGTCTGCTGGTTTTGATCGGTAGGAGTCAACGCTAGTCAACGTCACTGTAGCTTGCGACTGGTTGTGTTTCGTATCTTGCGACTGGTATTTGGAGAGATGTTGCGACTGGATGATGACGTCAGTGGAGAGACGTCGTTTGAGTTAGTTGCAACGCTGCGTTTCGATGTTGCGTCTGGTACCAGCTGGTGGAATCGCGTGTGTGTATCTGCTGGTTGTCCAGCAGAAGCAGATGTCAACGCGGGTCAACTTTCCTGTAGCGCGAAGAGGAAACGTCGTCGTTTTGTTGTTGCGACTGGATGTCCAGCTGCGAGAGATTTTCACTACTGTAGCTTGCGATTGGTACCAGCAGAGAGAAGTGTTATGCGTTGTTGGTTCTTGCGTCTGAGAGTTGTAGTATACCTGCTGGTTTGGGAAATCGATGGTTTGTCGACTGGTTTTGTCGGTGGGAAATTATTGTTTGAGTTCCAGTCGTTGCTAGTGCTATTTATAGGAATATTTGGCCTTCGATTTTGACACCAGTTCCCATACTTAGAATATTTTCCAGCCTTTCGTTCTCTGTTTCTTCGAACCCTAGAGCACTGTTCAGCCGTGAGCTTTTCCGACGAATTCCCGTCATTTCCGGTGGTTGTTTTGCTCGTGCGAGGTAGTTTTGGACTCCTCTCGAAAAGCCTTATCGATTACTACCATTTTTGGGGGCTGTGGTTAGCTAGAGCAAGGTCGCGAAGTTACTGTCTTGGCCGTGCGTTCGCTGTGAGCAGGTAGCTTCGAATTGTTGTAAGATCTTGGCTTTAGTGTATTGTTTTAAGCTTTCGATTGTGTAGTATTGATGGGATTGAGTGCTGGTTGAGAGTGTCTCCCGGCCGTGAGTTCTGTGCTTGTATCCTGTAAGATTTATGTTGTGTACGTTGTTGGTTAACAGGCTTTTACCAGAGTCTTCGGGATTTCTTCCAGTGTTGGTTGTAGTTCAGAGGTATTTTATTTAAGGTACGGATCTGAGCTTGATGTAGCTGGGAATTGGCATGAGATTGAATGCTAGATGGCTGTGGTGTATTGAGGTGGATGTTGCTGTGTGCATACGTGATTTCTATTGATTGTTTATCTGCCCTGTTATGCATACACGCATTTTCCCAGATTGAATTCATATTGTTATTACAGCCATTGTTCGTATCTTGTATTGCTGTTGTTGATTCTTACCAGGATGCGAGGGCGAGCGGCGATACCGCACTCTCATCTCCCTGCTGGGATCGTTAGCCACCATGAGCCGAGTGGTTAACTACCACAGTTCATGGGCGAGGCAACAGCAGGTTGAGTTGTTTGATGCATCTGGTATTCGGGTGTAGTGTCATGGCGAGTGACTCATTACCACACTGTGAACATACCCCGTGGCGACTATTCGTTGTTGATGATTCTTGGAGCTATGTTTGAATTCCTTAGCTCCCTTGAGGGTCGAGCTTTCCGTTGTTATCCGGTGTCTCATGCATAGCATCTGCATTTTTATCTTATGTTTTTCCTTAGCTGTTATATTTGCTCTCCGTACTGGGGTTTGACCCCATGTCCCTCTGGGGCTTGGTTGGTTTCCTTGTTGGTGTTGTTTTCAGGAAACCCAGGTTTTACAGCTGGTCGTGGCTTTAACCCAGCTGGTGGTGCCCCAGGAGGTGGCTAGTGTGTCCCAGTTGCTTATAGCATACTTATATATATGTATCAGTCAGCCAGGGGGATGCCCTGTGCTTCGTCGTTGTACCCATAGGGGAGTCTGATACATGTTTTGGTTGTTGTATGTTATATTGTGGTTGTTGGATTTTAATCTGGGATTTATTTTGAGTATCGCTCTATTTTTAATTATATGTTTTAAATCGTCGGGCCTAAATGCGAAAATTTTACCCACTTTTGATAAGCTTCCGCATGTGTTTGGGTTTTTACTCTGTTTAGAGCACGAGGCCTGACATTTTTGGTATCAGAGCTTAAGCTGGGATAAGCTCAATTTCTTTGATCACACTTGAGTCTAGGCACAGTGTTGTGTGTTGCATGTGCTTGACTTATGTGACTATGTGCTTGCATATTTGTATTATATGCTTTCTATACTATATCTGTTCTGTCTTGCCTTGTCCTGTTGAGTGCTTTTAGATGCCGCCTAGACGTCGTGGTAGAGGTAGGGGCAGTTCCAGGAATCAGGAGTTCAGAACGAGGATCAGTATAGTGCTCCTAGTCATACTCGTGAGAGTAGCGAAGAGGGGGAAGCTGAGACTCCGCCGGCTCTGGTGGAGAGAATGGATGTTGTTATAGCTCGGTTTCAGAGGACGAGCCCTCCTATCTTTAATGGCGACGAGTCGAGTGAGGATGCTGATTCGTGGCTCCATAACGTCATTCATCTTTTCGATAGGGCTCAGTATGATGATGAACTCCGGTTGAGGTTAGTGACCTTATTACTGAGGAAGGCCGCAGAGCGTTGGTGGCGAGGTGCGTCTAGTACCTTAGCGGAGACTGGAGTTGGTATCACTTGGAACACTTTCTGTGAGACCTTCAGGCAGGAGTACATCCCCGATTCATATGTAGCTGCCCGTGAGCGGGAGTTTGAATTTTTGGAGCAGGGCTCGATGACTGTGCGCGAGTATGCTCACAAGTTTTCTGTGTTGTTGGCTTATGTTCCGCATGTTGCTGGTCGGGAGAGGGCCAAGAGTACCAGATTCGTGGAGGGCTTGAACGAAGAATTTTACCAGAGTGTTTTGACGAGCAAGCCCAAGTCGTATGCTGAGGCCGTAGATACTGCTATCCACATTGAGGAGGGCATGAGGAGCCGTCGTACGCACAGAGCGCAGGTAGCCCAGGCAGTGTAGAGTGGTAGACATGTTGGTCAGGGAGCTCAGTCGTCTCAGAGTTCTCAGTCCGCTCATTTTCCTCAGCAGCAGTACCAGCAGATGGCTCAGCAGTCTGGCCGTGGTAGGTTCAGACCTCGCGGTCAGCAATTCAAGAAAAAGTCTGGTTTAGGGTCTTCCGGTTCAGGCAGTTCGAGTAGCAGTGGATCTCGGACTGAGTTTTGTGGCTTTTGTGGTGGGAAGAATTCTTCCACGCAGTGTGTAGGTGTGCAGAGCTCCTGCAACCTTTGTGGTCAGTACGGGTATTTTGCGAGAGTGTGTCCGTCAGCTGGATCACAGCAGACCACGGCCCAGCCTTAGGGTCGTGGAGGTCAGTCTAGGGGTCGTTCTCAACAATTTCAGCAGTTTCAGCAGCCCCGCGTGGGTGAGACTCCTTTGCGAGAGTGTGTCCGTCAGCTGGATCACAGCAGACCACGGCCCAGCCTTAGGGTCGTGGAGGTCAGTCTAGGGGTCGTTCTCAACAATTTCAGCAGTTTCAGCAGCCCCGCGTGGGTGAGACTCCTTTTAGGCCGTTTCAGCAGCCTGGTCCTTCGTGTTTTTGGCAGTCGTCTCAGCCTTTCTTCCCAGGACCCCAGCATGCTCAAGCCAACGCCATGACGAGGGAGCAGGCCGAGGAGACACCGAGCCGAGTGATTGGTGGTACATGTCTTGTCTTTGACTTTCCTGCTCATGTGTTGTTTGACACTGGTGCATCGCATTCGTTTATTTCTGATTCGTTTGTTGCTGAGCATGGTCTGTGTACCGTCCCTTTGCGCGATTCTGTTTTTGTTTCAACCCCCGGTGGTATGAGCCTGTTCTCCCAGGTGGTTTTGTTGAATGGTGTGTTGCGGTTTGGTGAGCATGTCTTGTTAGCGAATTTGATCCGTTTGATGCTTTGGGATTTTGATTGCATAGTTGGGATGGATGTGCTGTCCAACTATAGGGCCTCGGTGGACTGTTTCCATGGGATTGTGCGCTTTAGGCCTTTGTCTGGCGAGAAGTGGAACTTCTACGGCCAGGACTCTAGATCGAAGATTCCGTTGGTTTCCGCGATGGAGATGTTTAGTTTGTTGTCCTTGGGAAATGCTGGCTTTTTTATCTACGCTTTGGATGCGTCCTCTTCTTCCAGTGTTCAGCTTAGTGAAGTTCCCATAGTGCGACACTTTCCCGACGTGTTTCCGAAAGAGATTCCTGGTTTCCCTCCGAGACGTGAGATTGAATTCAGCATAGAGCTGGTGCCTGGCACAGCTCCGATTTCGCGTGCTCCGTATCATCTGGCACCTGCAGAGTTGAGAGAACTCAAGGAGCAGTTAGACGATTTGCTGGAGAAAGGTTTTATCCGACCTAGTATGTCACCGTGGGGAGCGCCCATCTTGTTTGTGAAGAAGAAGGATGGCTCAATGCGGATGTGCATTTATTTTCGTCAGTTGAATAAAGCCACTGTGAAGAATAAGTACCCATTGCCGAGAATCGATGATCTGTTTGATCAGTTGCAGGGTTCTGCGGTGTACTCTAAGATTGATCTTCGTTCCGGGTACCATCAGCTCAGAGTGAGGGAACAAGATGTCGCGAAGACTGCATTTCGTACGAGGTACGGACATTTTGAGTTTTTGGTGATGCCGTTTGGGTTGACAAACGCGCCTGCAGTTTTTATGGATCTGATGAACCGAGTTTTTAGAGAGTTCATAGACCAATTTGTGATTGTTTTTATTGACGACATCTTGGTTTACTCAAAGACTCCAAGGGAGCACAAGGAACACTTGGAATGGTTAGATCGTGTTGTATTTCTGGGTCATGTCATTTCAGCGGATGGCATTTCTGTGGATCCCAGTAAAGTGGATGCTGTTTTGAACTGGGAGCGACCGAGAAATGTGTCTGAGATTCGCAGTTTCTTAGGTCTGGCTGGATACTATCGTCGCTTCATTGAAGGATTTTCCAGTATAGCAAAGCCGATGACCCAATTGACCCAGAAGGATAGGCGGTTTGTTTGGACTGAGCAGTGTAAGAATGCGTTTCAACTGCTCAAGGAAAAGTTGACTACTGCGACTGTGTTGGCTCTGCCGTCCGGTTCAGGTGGTTTTGTTGTTTGCTCTGACGCTTCGCTCAATGGATTGGGTTTTGTGTTGATGCAGAATGGTCGAGTCATTGCGTACGCCTCGCGGCAGTTGAAACCGCATGAGACTCGTTACCCAGTTCATGATTTGGAGTTAGCAGCGGTGGTCTTTGCGTTAAAGATTTGGCGTCACTACCTGTATGGCGAGCAGTTTGTGGTGTACTCCGACCACAAGAGTTTGCAGTACTTGTTTTCTCAGCCTGACTTGAACATGCGGCAGCGCAGGTGGATGGAGTTGCTCAAAGATTTTGATTGCGAGATCAAATATCAGCCTGGGAAGTCGAACGTAGTGGCTGATGCTTTGAGCAGGAAGGCGAGTGAGATGCTGGCTTCATTGTACATCTCCAAGCACCAAGAGCATCTTAACACTACGGATTGGAGATTTCACCCGGCTGAGGATTGTGTTATGGTCTCATCGTTCCAAGTGGAACCGCAGATTGTTTCCAGCATTCGAGCAGCTCAGAGGACCGATCCGTCTATCCATGAGTTGAAGATGAAAGTCAGAGCTGGCGAACTTGAGGACTATTCTGTCTCGTCCGATGGTTGTTTGAGGTTTCGTGGAAAGTTGGTTGTGCCCAATTTGATTGATTTGAAGGAGGAGATCCTTCGTGAGGCGCACTGTAGCAGACATAGTGTTCATCCTAGTGCACGGAAGATGTACCATGCTTTGAAGCCGCACTTTTGGTGGGCTGGCCTGAGGAGTGACGTTGCTGGTTTCGTTGCTCGTTGTTTGAATTGCCAGATGGTAAAGGCCGAGAGGATGAGACCCGGTGGTCTGTTACAGAGTTTAGAGGTGCCCAAATGGAATTGGGAGCACATTGCTATGGATTTCGTGACGCATCTGCCTCGTTCTAGCCGAGGATGCGATGCTATTTGGGTAGTTGTAGACCGTTTGTCGAAGTCTGCACACTTCATTCCCTATGGGATGACCTTCTCGTTGAAGAAGATGGCCAAGCTGTACGTTGATTTTGTTGTTAGATTGCACGGTGTTCCTGTTTCAATCGTGTCCGACCGGGATCCGAGGTTTACTTCCAGGTTTTGGAAGAGTTTGCAAACAGCTTTGGGCACTAGATTGGCTATGAGTACCGCGTATCACCCCCAGATAGATGGCCGAACTACTGAGTGGGTAGTTGTAGACCGTTTGTCGAAGTCTGCACACTTCATTCCCTATGGGATGACCTTCTCGTTGAAGAAGATGGCCAAGCTGTACGTTGATTTTGTTGTTAGATTGCACGGTGTTCCTGTTTCAATCGTGTCCGACCGGGATCCGAGGTTTACTTCCAGGTTTTGGAAGAGTTTGCAAACAGCTTTGGGCACTAGATTGGCTATGAGTACCGCGTATCACCCCCAGATAGATGGCCAATCTGAGCGAACTATCCAGACGTTGGAGGATATGTTGCGTGCGGTTGTGTTGGATTTCGGAGGTAGCTGGCAAGACGCATTGTCTTTGGTCGAATTTTCGTATAATAACAGCTACCAAGTGACGATTGGTATGGCGCCTTTTGAGGCTTTGTATGGCAGGAAGTGCAGATCGCCAGTATGTTGGGAAGAAGTGGGGGAGAAGCAGCTATCTGCCCCCGACTTTGTGCAGCAAATGAAAGATCATGTGGATCTTATTAGACAGCGGATGAAGGCTGCCCAGGATCGCCAAGCCAGTTATGCGAATAAGAGGCGTCGACCTCCTGAGTTTCAGGTTGGTGATCGTGTATTTCTCAAGGTTTCTCCGTTTCGTAATGTGATGCGCTTTGGACGCAAGGGAAAGTTAGCCCCTCGTTACGTTGGTCCGTATGAGATTGTTGAGAGGATCGGCCGTTTAGCGTATCGATTGTTGTTGCCGTCAGAGTTGTCCTCTCTTCATGATGTGTTTCATGTGTCGATGTTGAGGAAATATGAGCCAGATCCATCTCATGTGCTTGGAACTGACGAGGTAGAGCTAGATCAGTCGTTGAGCTATCAGGAATATCCTTTGAAAATCCTTGGTAGAAAAGAGAAACAGTTAAGGAATAAGACCATTCCTTTGGTAATGGTGCAGTGGAGCAAGCATGGTAAGGAAGAAGCTACTTGGGAGCTGGAAGAAAAGATGCAGCGTGAGTGGCCGCATCTGTTTGAGTAGCTGTTGAGCTAGTTTATCCCGTAGCTTGTACTTTTGTTGTATTCCTTCCCTAGATGTTGTTAATTGTTGGCTCAGTTATCTTGAACTCTTGGCTTGTGTTGGACGAGTTCTGTTTTGTATCTTGCTATTGTTTTGCTTTCCAGAGTTGTTGGTGTGATTTCGGGGACGAAATCCTTGTTAGTGGGGGAGAAATGTGAGACCTGAATTTGTTAATTGAGATAAATCGTTGGGATTAATCGGTTTATAGAGATTTTGGTGGTTTAGAATCTCTGTTTCGAGGTTTGAGTTGCATTTTCAGGTCGAGAACCATACTTAGAATGATTCTGGAAGTTTTCGTGATTTTTGGTATTTTTGGGTAAAAGCTGGTTGTGTGAGTCAGCTGCTGGTCGTTGATGAAGAGACCAGTCGAGATTTTAGTTAGCGTGTTTTTGTGTTTGAGCGCTAAACGATGTCGTTTTGAGGAGTTAGTGACGTAAGCGTGTCTGCTGGTTTTGATCGGTAGGAGTCAACGCTAGTCAACGTCACTGTAGCTTGCGATTGGTTGTGTTTCGTATCTTGCGACTGGTATTTGGCGAGATGTTGCGACTGGATGATGACGTCAGTGGAGCGATGTCGTTTGAGTTAGTTGCAACGCTGCGTTTCGATGTTGCGTCTGGTACCAGCTGGTGGAATCGCGTGTGTGTATCTGCTGGTTGTCCAGCAGAAGCAGATGTCAACGCGGGTCAACTTTCCTGTAGCGCGAAGAGGAAACGTCGTCGTTTTGTTGTTGCGACTGGATGTCCAGCTGCGAGAGATTTTCACTACTGTAGCTTGCGACTGGTACCAGCAGAGAGAAGTGTTATGCATTGTTGGTTCTTGCGTCTGAGAGTTGTAGTATACCTGCTGGTTTGGGAAATCGATGGTGTCGACTGGTTTTGTCGGTGGGCAATTATTGTTTGAGTTCCAGTCGTTGCTATTGCTATTTATAGGAATATTTGGCCTTCGATTTTGACACCAGCTCCCATACTTAGAATATTTTCTAGCCTTTCGTTCTCTGTTTCTTCGAACCCTAGAGCACTGTTCAGCCGTGAGCTTTTCCGATGGATTCCCGTCGTTTCCGGTGGTTGTTTTTCTCGTGCGAGGTAGCTTTGGACTCCTCTCGAGAACCTTTATCGATTACTACCATTCTTGGGGGCTGTGGTTAGCTAGAGCAAGGTCGCGAAGTTACTGTCTTTGACGTGCGTTCGCTGTGAGCAGGTAGCTTCGAATTGTTGTAAGATCTTGGCTTTAGTGTATTGTTTTAAGCTTTCGATTGTGTAGTATTGATGGGTTTGAGTGCTGGTTGAGAGTGTCTCCCGGCCGTGAGTTCTGTGCTTGTATCCTGTAAGATTTATGTTGTGTACGCTGTTGGTTAACAGGCTTTTACCAGAGTCTTCGGGATTTCTTCCAGTGTTGGTTGTAGTTCAGAGGTATTTTATTTAAGGTACGGATCTGAGCTTGATGTAGCTGGGAATTGGCGTGAGATTGAATGCTAGATGGCTGTGGTGTATTGAGGTGGATGTTGCTGTGTGCATACGTGATTTCTATTGATTGTTTAGCTGCCCTGTTATGCATACACGCATTTTCCCAGATTGCATTCATATTGTATTACAGCCATTGTTCGTATCTTGTATTGCTGTTGTTGATTCTTACCAGGATGCGAGGGAGAGCGGCGATACCGCACTCTCATCTCCCTGCTGGGATCGTTAGCCACCATGAGCCGAGTGGTTAACTACCACAGTTCATGGGCGAGGCAACAGCAGGTTGAGTTGTTTGATGCATCTGGTATTCGGGTGTAGTGTCATGGCGAGTGGCTCATTACCACACTGTGAACATACCCCGTGGCGACTATTCGTTGTTGATGATTCTTGGAGCTATGTTTGAATTCCTTAGCTCCCTTGAGGGTCGAGCTTTCCGTTGTTATCCGGCGTCTCATGCATAGCATCTGCATTTTTATCTTATGTTTTTCCTTAGCTGTTATATTTGCTCTCCGTACTGGGGTTTGACCCCATGTCCCTCTGGGGCTTGGTTTGTTTCCTTGTTGGTGTTGTTTTCAGGAAACCCAGGTTTTACAGCTGGTCGTGTCTTTAACCCAGCTGGTGGAGCCCCAGGAGGTGGCTAGTGTGTCCCAGTTGCTTATAGCATACTTATATATATGTATCAGTCAGCCAGGGGGATGCCCTGTGCTTCGTCGTTGTACCCATAGGGGAGTCTGATACATGTTTTGGTTGTTGTATGTTATATTGTGGTTGTTGGATTTTAATCTGGGATTTATTTTGAGTATCGCTCTATTTTTAATTATATGTTTTAAATCGTCGGGCCTAAATGCGAAAATTTTACCCACTTTTGATAAGCTTCCGCATGTGTTTGGGTTTTTACTCTGTTTAGAGCACGAGGCCTGACAATGAAGGGATTGAGGCATGACCTGTTCCAGATGGTGTTGTCTGGTTCTCCTGCGACTTATGTTGACGCTGTGAATAGAGCGGTAGACATTGAGGAGAGTTTGTTGGAGGCAGAGGCTCCCGTTCAGCCGACGTCTGGACGTGCTTTTCAGCCGGTGCAGAGTATGTCCCAATCGTTCCAATCTCCTCAAGGGTCGCAGCAATCGAATCGCCAACAGTTTAGACCTCGAGGGAAGCAGTTCAAGAAGAAGGCGAATTCGAGTTCCTCTGGTTCTGTGAGTTCTGGTAGCAGTGGTTCTGGCAGTATGTCTTGTGGACAGTGCGGGGGGAAGCATCCGACTTCGCAGTGTCGTGGAGTTCAGGGGTCTTGCCGTAACTGCGGACGGCCTGGACACTATGTTAGAGTGTGTCCTTTGTCGACGGGATAGACTTCGGTTCCTTCGCAGCAGGGTTCGGCTGGTGGTTCTTCACAGAGACCGCAGTTTCCTGTTCCGACCCAGCAATCTGGATTTCAACCCCATGAACCGTCTAGGTCTAGAGGATCTTCTAGACCTCAGTTTCAGATACCGCAGCAGGCCCGGGTGAATGCCTTGTCGGGGGAGCAGGCTGAGGAGACACCTGGTATGTTTATCGCAGGTACATGTTCTATCTTTGATTTTCCTACGAGAGTTTTAATTGATACAGGAGCGTCACACTCCTTTGTTTCTGCATGGTTTATGCATGAGTATGCGTTGAGATTTACCCCACTGTGTGATGTCGTATCTGTATCTACTTCTGCTGGTGTGTTGGTGATGTCCCGTGAGATCGTGGTGGATAGTGTGATTCGATTTGATCAGAACGTGCTAGTGGCGAATCTGATTGTCTTGGAGATGAGGGATTTTGATTGCATCTTGAGAATGGATGTATTGTCTAGCTATAAGGCTACTGTTGACTGTTTCCATGGTATGGTGAGATTTCGCCGCGATTCGGGTCAGAAGTGGGATTTCTACGGCACGGATTCGAGGTCGAAGATTCCACTGGTGTCTGCCATGGAGATGTTTAGTCTGTTATCGCTGGATAATGCTGGATTTATGATCTATGCGCTTGACGTTTCCCAAGATTCACGATTGAGTTGAGTGACATTCCGATCGTCCGAGAGTTTCCCGACGTGTTTCTGGATGAGATTCCTGGATTCCCTCCGAGACGTGAGATCGACTTCAGTATCGAGTTGGTGCCCGGTACAACCCCGATTTCTAGAGCTCCGTATCGGTTGGCGCCAGTAGAGTTGAAGGAACTCAAGGAACAGTTGAGAGACCTTATGGAGAAAGGCTTCATCAGACCGAGTATGTCGCCTTGGGGAGCTCCGATTCTTTTTGTGAAGAAGAAGGATGGATCTATGAGGATGTGTGTTGATTTTAGACAGTTGAACAAAGAGACGGTGAAGAACAAGTATCCTTTGCCGAGGATTGATGACTTGTTCGATCAGTTGCAAGGATCAGTGGTGTACTCGAAGATTGATTTGTGCTCTGGCTATCACCAGTTGTGGATTAGAGACGCTGATGTGGCGAAGACAGCTTTTCGAACGAGATATGGGCATTATGAGTTTCTTGTGATGCCGTTTGCGTTGACGAATGCCCCAGCTATTTTCATGGATTTAATGAATCGCGTCTTTAGCGAGTACATCGATCGGTTCGTGATTGTCTTTATAGATGACATCTTGGTGTATTCAAGGAGTTTGAGAGAGCATAAGGAGCATCTAAGATTGGTGTTGCAAAGATTGAGAGACTCGCAGTTGTACGCCAAGTTCAGTAAGTGTGAATTTTGGCTTGATAGAATTATCTTTTTGGGTCATGTTATTTCAGCGCAAGGAATTTCGGTGGATCCGAGTAAGGTCGAAGCAGTTCTTAACTGGGAGAGACCTAGGAATGTTTCCGAGATCCGTAGTTTCTTGGGATTGGCTGGCTATTACAGATGTTTCATCGAGAAGTTCTCCTCGATAGTCAGGCCTATGACTCAGTTGACTCAGAAGGATAGGAAGTTTGTTTGACTGACGAGTGCGAGTCTAGTTTTCAGACGTTGAAGTAGAAGTTGACTAATACTCCTGTTTCGGCTCTACCATCTGGATCTGGAGGATTTGTTGTATGCTCCTATGCTTCTCTGAATGGATTGGGATGTGTTCTGATGCAGAACGGGTACGTGATTGCGTATGCGTCTCGACAATTGAAGCCTCACGAGACGAGGTACCCTGTCCATGCTTTAGAATTGGCTGCGATTGTGTTTGCCTTGAATATTTGGCGACACTATTTGTATGGTGAAGAGTTTGTGGTGTACACCGACCACAAGAGTTTGAAATATATCTTCACGCAGTCGGACTTGAATATGAGGCAGCGTCGTTGGATGGAGTTGCTCAAGGATTTCAATTGCGAGATTCAGTGTCAGGCCTCGTGCTCACATCAGAGATCAAGCACGCAGAAACAAGCGGAAGCAACTAAAAAGTGGTTAAAATTTTTGCTTTTGGCCTGACTGAAAGATAACATAATTTAAAATACAAGATACTTAAAATAATCCCAATTTATAAATCCACAACAGCACAAATATTCAAGTACAACAAATGCCCAACGGCTGAATACTACACAAGTACAGATGATCTACCAACTATATAAGACTAAGCATCACATGAAGTGATACCAGTGTATACAAATACTATATATAACTGGGACACTCTAACCACCTCCTGGGGCACCACCAGCTGGATCATAACCTCGACCAGCTGATAATCCTGGAAAACCTGAACAACAGACAGGCAAACAAACACAACAGCCCCAGAGGGACCTCGAGGTTAAACCCCAATACGGAGAGAAACTATAAAATAGTAATGTATAGCAAAAGATATAATGCTAATGCTATGCATGAGGGACAATGCTGTTAGAGTAGATGCCCAACTAGCCAACTTGTGGCGTGTGGGTTTTCATTGACTCTTGTACAAACGATCTTTATATATGATATTCGCATTCTTTTATATGGCATTCTTTACTTTCATTATGTGTGTAATGATTTACAATTGTGTTGAGTAAAGACCTAGATTACACTAAAGCGTATGTTAGATGTGATAGTGGGTATGACGGCTATCATGAAACACATCTAATAGTCGCTGTGTATTCTGAACTATGTTCCTAGTCGATT
>KV010705.1:11142-26895 GCA_001598015.1 Dorcoceras hygrometricum | reverse complement strand
GGGATGCGTGAATTCTATGCAGATGCCAAGATTCTATTCTCGTTGTGCTATAAGATCACCTGGATCGAGGCTCGGTGACAAGCACATGGGACGAAATATGAGAATGAAAATCTGAGCTTTTATCTGTTCACTGGTTATTTTTATGTAAGTGATTTTCTCTTGATGAACTGTCACGGGATGCGTGAATTCTATGCAGATGCCAAGATTCTATTCTCGTTGTGCTATAAGATCACCTGGATCGAGGCTCGGTGACAAGCACATGGGACGAAATATGAGAATGAAAATCTGAGCTTTTATCTGTTCACTGGTTATTTTTATGTAAGTAACTCAGTAGCACATGCTTATTTGAAGCATTTTTTTATGCTCTGATAGCTTTCAAAATCTTCTGTTTCGCGGATTCCAGCTGATGTCTTAAAATTTTTTCTAAAATGATTTGAACTTATGTTATAAAAGACAGGGAGAGTGGCGTCTATGTCTTTATTAATTTGAGCTATCTGCATCAGTTTCAATCGTGTTTTTCAAAATCATAACATACTGTTGCATATGGTTATTCCCAAAATGCTTTTCGTTTTCCAAATTCTAAATATTCCTGCTGTCACATTGTTTTTGTTGTGACAGTGTAGGGAGAGCTTTGATTTAAATTTCGGGAAGAACCAGCTTTCGATCTTTTTTTGATTCTCACAAAAAGGGAGAGAATTGTTAGATCATGCATTGATTATTTAAGGTTTTGTGTAAATCAAAAAGGGAGAGATTGATGGATCTGTGTAAACAGATCCTGATTAAGTTTTGAATTACACAAAACCTGTTATTGTGATTCTAACAGTTCTACTTAGTGTACAGATGTTAGTTATTGAAGAACTGTCCAGTCGATGGTTTAAAAGATAAAGTTCACAGCTGGTTTGATTCATCATTGTAAACAGCAGCTGGATTAGCAATGGAGACGTCCAAAGTTGAGTCAGTTGTTCGTAATCAGGCGGAGGCCAATTTTGACCAACAACTGTGATATTTTCTAAAGACTGGAGAAAGAATCGAAGAAGAAGATGAACAATGGAGCGCTAACAAGAGCTGGTATCAGCAAGGATGACGTCAGCTTATCTATTGGAAGAAGCTGCGAGAAGCAACGATGACGTCAGCATTGCTGATTGAAAGATATCGAGATTCAGCAATGATAACGTCAGCAGTGACGTCATCACATTCAGCAGGAAGCTACAGTAATCAGCAGTTGAGCAAAAGCTATCAGCAGTTGTGAATTGAAGCGAAGAGAAATCTTGATTCAGCAATGATGACGTCAGCATGTCTACTGTTGAAGAGCAACGAAGAAGAGTCCATGAAGTTTGCTGTTAACAGCAATTGAAACAGTAGGTTGATAAACAAACAGAGAAGTTTGAAGTAGCTGTCAACAGTTTATGAATTGAAGAATAGAGGAAAAGCTGTCGACAGCAATGAGTTGAAGATAGAGCAAAATCTGTCGACAGCAATGAATTGAAGAACTGAGCAAAAACGTTAACAGTAAGTTGAAGATAGAGCAAAATCTGTCGACAGCAATGAATTGAAGAGCTGAGCTTATTTCAAATGGTGAAGACGAAAAAAAGCCTGCAAAAGAAAGGACAAAAAGGACATTCCCTGTCGGTACTTTACAGAACACATTTGAACGGGAAGAATTTGTGTCCAACGGATTGAATTCTAACAGAGGATATTTAAGGGAGAATATTTGAAGGATGAAGCAGACGATTGTTGATTGAGCGAAGAGACAAAATTACAGAGGGAAGAAATTGAAGAACGAACCAGTCGACCACCATTAAAGAGGAGCTTACTACAAGAGTTGATTGCTGAGTTTTTATTAGCTTGTGTAGATCATTTCCCTAGTGTGTGAGAAACAGAGAGTTGAGCGTTTCATTTTAACAATCTCACACACAATTTCACTCGCACATTTCGTGAGTTGAGCTAAATTGATTAGCGAGTGAATCAAACCCCCCACCAATCAGTTCCCGTACAAGCACGATGATGTTAAACTATGTGTATGTAGTCTTTGAACAGAGACGTTAAACAAGTTCTGAGTGAACAGCCATGGGGGTAGAGTCTAGGAGTTCTCACAGCTGCTGGCTGCGGGATTGGGTCTGTACAAGTTGTATAGATCAAATCTTCTAGTGGAGCCTTCCGAGGTGGAAGAAGGGGAGACGTAGGACATTGAGGTCCGAACTTCCAGAAACAAATATGCTGAGTATTGTATTCTGTTATTCATTCCGCATTCGCATTCATATTTAGCACTCACGCATAACGCAGACACAGTTAGCACACTTGCACAGTCGAACAGATTTATGTTGTACATAAATCTGTTTGAGTTGTTTTAAAATATAGGATTCATTTCTGGTGTTTTCCGCATGATTTTAAATCATACCAGATCTGTCTCCGGTGCTCTGTATTTTAAATGTTCAAGAACCAGAGGTATTGCACCTCCAGTGTTTTAGCAGCGCGAAAATATTTAATCACTCATTTTAAATCAGCGGCTGCTAAGTTTCCTTCGAAACAAGCAGAGTTGACCATCACGAGCCTGTCTGAGTAAGTGCAGCGAGATCTGCTTGCGCGAGAGCTGAGCTGTGAATGAAAGCTATTTAGTGTGCAAGAACTGATCTGTAAGCGTAATCTGTTTAGCAAGTGTGAGCTGAGAAGTGAGCGTTATCTATATTTCGAGCGTGATCTGTTGCGTACACCAGCTGTTGGAGTGCACGTGTTGTGCTGTGTGTCTAAGCTGGTATTAGCTTTGAGTCCTAAGCTGGTCGGTGGCTACTGTAGATCAGAACGTGGGGGACTTTAGTTATATAAATATTGACATTTGACCAAGTGTTAACCACTAGTTTCCAATACTTAGAATATTTTACTTCTCCCAAGAGCTCGAAACCTTATCCTTTCGTGAACACCCTTGTTACTGTCACCGAACCCTATCTTCTCCGACTGTCGATGATAGACGTTTCAGCTTGGAGCAAGGCTGGTATCTTTGAGTTCCTCTCGTCAAGATCGTCCTTTATATACCGTTCTTGGAAACGTTGGTTGGCTGGAAGTGTGAGCACGACGATATTTGAGTTTTATGACTTTTTTCAATTTCCGGCGAGTTGGTCTTTGGGTTCAGGTAGCGTCTTCGGGTAAGTGTTAGTTCTCGTTCTTAGCTTTGATTAGAACCGGTTTCGTATTTGGGGTGTAGTTCGGAGCTGGGCTGAGATGGTAGCTCCAAGTTCTATTTTCTATCGTAGTCTACCCCGAGCTGATTTCATATAGTTGAGCAGGTTGTAGCTTTGTGGTCGTCTGAACGTCTCTATCGAGATTTATCCACGAGAGCTGGAGGAAAAAAGTAGACCTCTGGTAAGATCTGTTGATTTTAGATCGTGAGCTGTCTGGTGTTGGTGCTCTGTTCTTCTCGTGCAAGCTGTTTCAGGTATTGTTGGTCAGGAGCTGAGGTACGCATGTGAAATTATATTTATAGCTTTGGGATAGGCTTGGATATATCTTTATGCGTGCTAGTATATTGAGCAGTGTGTATGCATGCTGATTTTTCTGTAATTTCTTGCATATGTTCTGTGATTATATGTTGCAAGCTGATAGTTTTGCATAGATGCATCTCATGTTGAGCTTTTACCCTTGATAGCCGATATTTGTTGTTGTTCTGTTAGTACCAGGAGCTGTCTTTTGAAATAAAATGAGGACTAGTGGGTATATTTTGCCAGCCTCTTCTCCCTGCTGTGAGTTGTTTTGCCGCTATGGGACGAGTGGGTAGCTCCTACGCTCTCATGAGCTTAGGGCACCAGCGGGTTGAGCTGTTCTTTTGTACTCCTGGTACTGTGTGTGAAATGAGTGGATAGCTGCCACGCTCTCATGCACTGTGGCCACGACTGTTTGACGCCAGCTTCTTAGCTGTTCCTTGAGCTCCGATGATCCTTTCACCTTGCATGAATTGCATATTGTTATATCTTGTGCTATCTACTTGTTGTTTTATGACTGCTCTCTGTACTTGGGTTTTACCCCTGTCCCTCCGGGGCTGTTTGGTTGTTTGAGCGCCGTTCAGGTTACCCAGGTTCGTCTGCTGGCCCAGGTGGTGCGTCAGCTAGTGGATCCCCGAGGGGTTGATCGAGTGTCCCAGTTATATATATTTTTATACATATGTTCATCAAGTCGGCTACCCTGGGGATTCCCCGTAATGTTGTTGTTTTAGATTTGATATGGTATTTGTTGGGATACTTGTATTTTGTTGGTTGATTCTGCGACTTGTTATATACTGATTTTCTTTATAAACCTGTATTTTGAGTATTGGTGTATATTCAAGTTACGATTTTGTTCAACCCAAAAATAAATATTTTAACCGCTTTTAAGCTTCCATATTTTATGGTTAATTGCGTGTTATGCTCTGATTAAGAGCACCGGACTTGACACTGGGAGGAGGTGGATGATATCTGTGCGAGGGAGATCGACTGGGAGGATGTGGATAATGATTCGTGTCTCTAAGTAAAGAAGAATGGATGATGTGTGTGGGGATGGAGTAGGAGACTGGGGATCATCGACCACATCATCCATCTATGCATCCACTAATGAATGTAGGCTGCACACGAAATTTAGTCCACGATTATTCCGACATACGTCATGTCATAGCTCTTCATTTGAAACCGTGAAATCCCCAGAAAAGTAGTGTGTAGACAGCAAGTCCATAGCGATCGAAGTAAGCATCCCAAATATCCTACATTATTTATTTCTATCACCTAACACAAAACATATGCAAATACAAAAGTAAATAAATTGAATTTCATACTTATCTCCCATCGATCACTACTAAATATAGTAGTGACATCATTGAGCGAAGGTTAATGGTTCTTACTCAAGTTTTTTGTCACCCAATGACACATCCGCAATAGTGATACATCTGTTAGATTAGGTGCCCAACTATCCAACTTGTGGCATGTGGACTTTTGTTGACTCTATGTAAAATAATCTTTATTTATGAAATTCGCATTTTGTGGCATTATTTTTCTTTATTATTATGATTACGCACTTGGTGGATAAATACCTTTTATGCTCTATACTGTATGTGAGATGTGATAGTGGATTTGATTGCTATTATGAAACATATCTAATAGTAACTGTGTATCCTAAACGAGTTACTAGACGATTTTGCACTCCAATAGATTATAAGGGCTGCCCGAGCTTGAAACTAGCATCTGTGATGCAAAGTACCACATTTCATTGGTAGAGAACATTGAGATGTTCTGATAATGGAGATGGATAGTGACCTGGTGATCTATCGACTACCTCGTTCGGACTTTCCACGTTGTTATCATTTTTAGGGTTGATTATGTCCGAGGTATTGGTTGTACAGATTAGTCATCATTACTCGAAACATCATTGATACTCTACATGATAGTCGCCTCACTTTGACTCATTTTCCGATGCCATGAGGGTCTCAGGTGGCGAGGTTGGGTGATGTCACGACGCATGTAGGAGTCGATACTTTGTTGTCGAGGATTCTTCCCTAGACTTGGTGCGTGGATATCCTATGCTATCTGAGGAGATAATAGTATGACAAATATCTGGTCACAGTACTAGATGTTCTTTAGATAAATGGGTTACCTAGAATCACATGCGATGTCACTATTGATCTTTGAGATGCATGCATGGCTATCAAATCTCTAGTGACTATTGATTTACCAATGGTTGTGATTCGATCGAGATATATGATATTAAAGGACCGTATTGTACGCTAACCATGACCAGCTGGTTCTGCAGGCACTATCAGTGATATGTAGGGGATCATGGACGATGTTGATAGACGCTTTACCATGGTTCGATCGGTAAGTCCAAAAATGTGTTTTTGGAGTCACAACGAGTTGTGACCACGACTAGCTGTATCAATTCTCATACAGATTTGGTCTTCAATGTGTTGAGTACATTAGAGGGAAGGTCGAGAGCATGACTTCCAAAATTGGCGGCGGAAGTATGACTTTCATTATAGCTAAAGGGGTGCAACTGCTATTTTTAGATTCAATGGTCTGAAAAATTATTTTCACATCATAATGTACAATTTTGGAAACTGTGCAGATTGGTCCGATCTGATCATCGATCGAGATTATTATGAAACCATAACGATGGATTCAAAGCTGCTTGGATCGGGCTTGGGCTTGCCTTGGGTCCATCAACCTAGTTTGAGCCCATGAAATATCTATAAATAGGGGCCTTGGGGAAGCTATTGAAATGCACAAAATTGAGCAACCAAAGTTTGCAAAACTCACTCCCTCCCTCCCTACCCTCTCTCGGACACCCTCTCCCCGATGCAGCCGTCGTCGTCGCCTGTCGCCGCCACAGGACCTCGTTTTGACCATCTTGGCGTGGAGATGACGTTCACGAAATCTTTGCTGGTTTTCTAGTGGAAACCAGTAAAGGAGTTGGCATTCTAGTTTTGGACTGGGTTAGGCGTTTTTCGAGTTCAACCATTGAAGGGCCATCTCCCTCTGCGGACTGATCGGAGTCGGACGCCAAGTTGCCAAAGGTAAAAAATTTGAACATCCTATGAATGGTTTGATTGTTTATTTTGATTAACGTAAGAGCATCCCAGATGCAAAAATTTTAAACTTCCGTAGTTTCATCGGGGGTGTTATCCAGATCCATCGCTGTCCCTAAAACTTTTGCATCCTCTCTGAGGGTTAAAAATACCTCATCAACGTCATCAAAACATTTGTATGCAAATATCTTGCAAAATACATTAAACCATATATTAGAATGAATCATATCAAATTTATAGAATTAACCTAAGTAAAGAAGATTGGATGATGTGAGTGGGGATGGACTGGGAAACAATAAATTAACAAACATCAAATCATATTGTACCAACAACTACACAGGTGTGAGGTCCGGGACTCAAAAGAGGGCGGGGAGTGATCGTCGGTGAAGAGGTTTCACGGACAATGAGCGGCTCCTGACAGGCTTCTAGAGGAGAAAGGGCACATTAATGAACCGATCCCACACCGGAATGAGAGGGATTACGATACTGGGAAGTTATAGATGTAATTGAGGTTAGTTGAGGAAGGCTTGTCAGATTTAATTGGTACTACTCATACAAACAAGGTGCACCTTCTTTTCGGGAGCTCATCACTTAAGAACATCATTGTTAAGCGTGTTTGACTTGGGACAATTTTGAGATGGGTGACCCCCTGGGAAGTTTCTCAGGTGCGTGCGAGTGAGGAAAAAACACGCTGGAAAGAGCAGTGTTAGTACAGTGGGGACAGTCGTTAAATCTGGGGCGTTACAATAGGGCTTCCTCTGGTAAATGACTCGATCGGATATAGATTTATAAAATAAGTGGGACACTCGATCAACACCCTATGGGTGCTCCACTAGCTGATGCTCCACCTGGTACAACGGAACCACCTGGATAACCTACAATGGTCACAAGACAACCAAAGCAGTTCCGAAGGGATGGAGTCAAACACATTACAGAAAACAAAATACAAAAGCAATCGAATTACGAATGAAATATGCTATATGCTATGCAATGCGTGTCTGGTAGCAAAGGGTAACTGGTACCAAGACGAGAGGCCAAACAAAAGTGATCATCAGATATCAAGGTGGCAACATCGTCAAGAGTAACGGGATACCCGGTCGGCCTCAACGTAAAAAAAATAACGGAGGTGTGCTAACACAACCCTCCACTGCCAGCCGTCCACGCCATAACACTGTGTGTTGGTCCCATTAAACGGGGTACCAAATCGCAAAAGCGCTCTGATACCAATTGTTGGTCCCATTAAACGGGGTACCAGATCGCAAAAGCGCTCTGATACCAATTGTTGGGATCGACAAAACGGTGGTGTCCGTGAGCTCTTACACAACTCATGTAGGCTCTCACACAAGCTAAGACAACGAACCCTTGAGTTACGTGCAATTATATTTTTTATATTTATAAAAGCAGCACGTAACACTTAACCGGATCGTGCATATAACATACCAGCTGCTCTGCGAGCTGGTTCAACGTATGAGATCTGGTTTATATAAAACTTGAGCTGCAATAGCTCAGTGTTCTTGAATGTTAAGTGCACCGAGATATAGATTGAGTAATGAAATAAAATCATGCGGACTCTTATAATCGAAAGCTCATTAATGGTTTTGTTTAACGCAGTTGTTAAATATGCAATGCATATGAATGTAAATGCAGAAAGCTGTAAAACGATACGCTGCAATGTTTTTATGGAAGTTCGGAGCTGAATCTTCTACATCTCCCCTTCTTCCGCAATCGGGAAGGATCCACTAGAATACTTTGATTATAGCAGCCCATGCTGCAACCCGATCCTACGACCAGTAGCCGCAAGAACTCCTAGCCACCACTGCACACCAGCCCGCAAGCTGTGTATGTCTAATTTCACTTCTTTCACGCCTCAGTGAGAAATGATACACACACTTCTTTAACGTCTCAGTGTGAAGACAACATAGACTTATTTAACGTCTCTGTCCAAAGACTACAATGGAGAATTTCAAATTTGATTCACTAAATTTTCCGTTTCGCTCGAATCTCAAATATATGAGTGAATCATATGTGAAACAGTGTACGCTCAATCTCTCAAAGATAAAATCTCACACACTGGGAAGTGCTCCTGTCCGATATGGTTTTACCAATGTCTTCCAAGAGCTTGTGTTGTGCATTCTTCTATTTTACATTTCGGATTTGCACAACACTTCGCTCTTCTAGCAGAATTTAATCCGTTGGACACAAAGTTGTAGCCTTTGTAAGTCTTCTGACACTGTTGTACTTTGCGTCCTTTATCTTTTATGCGTTGCAGGCTTTTCTTCACTTTAAGCATGTGAGCACTGTACTTGAGAAGACAATACAAGCAAATCAATTTGAATGCTGAAAAGTGCAATCTTCATGTAGTCTTGTATTCAAATTTCTTTGCTTGTAGATTTGATAGCATCTGTCATGCTATCCGAACTGGTTTGACCTTAACCAGTTTGCCAGCTTATCTCCGTTCTGGTTTGCACTGAGCTGGTCTTTACTTCGAGCTGTTCAAAGCTCTTTTCTTCTCTTCTTATCTGCTCTTGAACTGCTCTTATAATTTGCTCTTGTCATCTTCTCTTGAGCTCAGCTGCTCTTGTTCTGTTCTTTCCTGCTCTTGAGCTGCTTCGAGCCAGCTTGTTCATTACAATTAGCAGGTCTCTTCACTGAGCTGGTTTCTCAGCTGGTTTCCTTCCCAGCTGGTTGCTTCTTTCACTACAGCAGCCTTCTGCTTTCCCATCATAAGCATCCAGCTGCTGAGATCCCTGATCAGGTTTTCTCTTCCCTGATCTAGTTTACCAGCTCGGCTCTTTTCTTCTAGTCAAGAGCCACTGTGTGCTTGCTTGTTCTCTTGGTCCATTCACACACCTCATCCAAACCATTGGCAAGCACACCTTTCTTTCACTGGTTGATTAAGACAGTTCTCCGAGGATAATTTAAACCTTATCCTCGTAGAACTGATATCCAGCACCAGTTATGGTATCCCTTCTTCTTTGGGATACAATTATCAGTTCTGATTTAGTCTACCCAAGGTCTGAGATCCCTATGATGAACTGACTATAGTTGCGCCTAGTGATCCGACCTACACTTGAACCTGCACTTGTCTATGCGTCGGCACTTGAACACTGCACTTGTACACTACACTTGATCTGCGCTTGAATAGTTCTGCTCTTCACCGAAACTCTCTGCCCTTGATCTCTGAACTGCTCTTGTACCAAGCTGGTAGACCAGCTTGATGTTCCTTGCACCCTGTTCATCTTGTGTTGTACCAGCTCGAGCGTCCCCTCACTGTTCCAGTGTAGACATCTTCAACTATTCCAGCTTGGACATCCCCTTACTTTTCCAGTCTGGATTTCTCCCTGTCTCCTTAATCAAGTGTACTGCACATCGCACGTAAAACGTTAGTAGAATAATAACAGATTTTGTGTGAATCAAAACTTAGATTCTGATATGTGGAAACAGATCCAACACTGTGACTACGGGAGCTACCCTTTCGGTCTCAACGCGCTTCTCATGAGTGTATAAATCAGACTCTACGAAAGATGTAAATACACGCTCCATATGTAACTCGCAGTATTTTACAAAAATACCTGAACCAAAAAACAGGTGCTGAGACACACACTGGAAGCAACAGATGATGGAGACTGAAACGGCTACGGCGGTCGAAAATTTCATGTACTACCGACAGTGATCTAGAAGCAACCTACCATCCGAATATCAACCAAAGTGGAGGTCTCAAACTAAAGCCAAGGAGAAGATCCACTACTAACATCTAACGGAGACAAAAAAAACTGAGGAGCCAAATGGTCGGAAAGTGCGAAAAATAGTACTCCTTCTCTGTCGTCTTACTCCCTCCCCCGGACACCTCAGACCTCAAGATTGGTTGAGAAATGACAAGTTTGTAATGTGGATTCCAACAGTACCAACCATGCACGGAATGGATTAGCCGATCTCCAGCAATCGGAAAAATTCGATCATCGAAAGTGAGCTCTCAAGAAAAAAACTCTTTTTGAGAAAAAATCTAGTCTTGCAGAATTATATAACGTAGGAGTGGAAAATTCCCTAAAATCCTAACCCAACCCGAGCCCCGACCCAAAAAATCCTGACCCGAAGAAATCCCATCCCGAATTTTTGGGAAAATTCCCGTCCCGATAAGTATCGGGAATGAGATCGGTTGTTTTTCACTCACCAGATGGGATTCCCGACAAGACCCGAAGTATATTAAGATAATAAAAAAATATTTTTAATATAAAAAACTTATAATCTTTGTTTATTATTTGATAAAACAAATAATATAGAAAAATTTTTTAATATTTTTTACTTTTTGTATGTCATTCTTTTTGTATTAAAATGGAAGTAGTTTCTACAACATGGGATTTTTTTAATATAAATACATATATTTTATTTAGTCATTGATGTTCATGAAGAGGAATATAGTTCAGTAATTTATGAGTTGGTAAGTTGGTGCAACTATGCTTGATATTTTTAAGTTATATAATGGTAAGTTGGTGCTTTGTATATTTTTGTAGTTTTTAGTTATGTAAAGTATTCTTATATAACATAAGTTGGTTACATGTATCCACGTGCAAAAGAAAAAGTAATACTTTTCCTCAAGTGCAAGCTCCAAAGACCTTCCGGTGGAAGTAAACTCTTTGATGTTGTGGTTTAATGATACAATATCATATATTATTAACCAACTTATTTCAAGTATTAAAATTTTAATTTTTTATTCTTATATATCATCTCGCATTACTTGTACTTGTCCTTATTCGGGATATACTTTTCCGATCCTACGGGATCCCGAAATACGAGATACCAAATATTTGGATCCCGACACTTTCGGGTACGGATCGGATTATAAAATAGATTCACAATTCTTTTCGGGATGGGAATCGAGAAAGTTGGTTACGGGACGGGACCCTACCCGATCCCACCCCTACTATGACTTATGACATACACGTCAAAACCTCATCTGAATTGACTCCCAGATCAGGACATCAAAGTCTCCTCTAAGTTGACTCCCAGATCAGGACGACAAAACGTCCTCTGAACTGACTCTCGGATCAGGACGTTAAAGCCTCCTTTGAACTGACTCCCAGATCAGGATGTCAAATTTTCCTTTGAGCTGACTTCCAAATCATAACGTCTCTTATTTGATCAGCATAATGTTATCAGTTCAGGAAAACTCTTATCAGATCAGCATAGCACTACCATAATAGCACAACTCTTATCAGACTAGCATAGTGCTACCAGATCAGCACAACTCGACTAGATCAGCTTGACTATATCAGCACAGCTCGCTTGGATCAGAGCAGCTCGATCAGATCAGCACAGTTTGATCCCTACGGCTCGATCCCGATTAGTATATATCTATCAAATCAGCACAGCTCAATTAAATCTGCGCAGCGAGATCATGATCGACACTGCTCGATAAAATCAGCACAGCTCGATCCAATTCTGTGCGCCTTGACCCAGATCAGCACAACACATTTCTGATCTGAATGCTCCGATCTAATTGCTCCAGAACCTTACATTTGTCCCCACTAAGAGAAATATTTTGCCCTCAAAATCTAAGTACACAGATACACACCAGAAACCAGCGAATACTAGCAAAAACCAAAAGCCAATGAAAACCACTACACACCATAAACCAGCAAGAAATATCAGCAACAAAATCAGTACTGACTAGATTACATGGTAAAACTAGAGTATGGAGTAAACCGATACATTCTCAAACATATGAAGCACTGCTATCTCATCTTTGCCTCCAACTCCCATTTAGCTTGTTTTCTCCCATGCCTACTCCACTGAACCATTACCAAAGGTTTGACTTGTTCCTGAGCTATTCCTTCCTCCTTTCAAAGATTTAACTAGATATTCAATGTAACTCAAAGTCTGATCTAGATCCACCTCCTCAGATTTCAAAACATGGGATGGATGTGAGGACTGTAATTAGCCAAGGTAATTAGTGCTATAATCTGAGCAGATTATAAGAACGCTAATTGAGATTAATGGTCCGTGAAGATCAGCTTAGGTTTAAGCTGGTCGGGTTTATCCTTGCCAAGATGTGTTGCAAGCATAAGCAAGGGCTGCTGGTGCGAACTCGATAGGACGAGCTTAGAGTTAAGCCCCATGGTTAAGCTCAACAGCATGACCTGATGTGTGCTAGCAAGCGGGATTGTTGTGAGCTGATAGCTCTAGATGCTTATAAGAGCATGTGAGGACTGTAATTAATCGATTTAATTAGTGGCATATTGATTCAGATTAGAGAAACTGCAAAGATTTAATCGCGTAAGCTGTTGGATAAAGATTAACTAAAGGAGACGTTAACTGTCGAGTATTCAGCTTAGGAGAATTGGTCTAAGATTTTGAGGATATTTGGATTTGATGAAGAACGGATCAGGCGTGAACTGGTCTGGGATGTATCAGCTTAGAGATTTGAGATAAGGGAGAGAGAGTAAGCACTGAGCGAATTGGTGTCTCATGAACTATTGGTTTTCAGCTTTGGAGAGAAATGCCCCGTACGTGAGAGCTATCGCATGCGCGATCTGTTTTGGGGACGAAACAGCTCTGAGCTATTGGAATAGCCAAGGGATGGAGAATAGATTAGAAGCACGCGAGTTGGTGGTACTGTGCGGATCGGTCTGGTTCATGATTTTGGTGTAGACCGGTGCGGTTTATTGGTTTTCAGATTAGTCAAAAGCTGGATGCATGTGAGCTGGTCTATGTACGCGTAATCTGTTTTAACGAGCTGGAGGCGATGTGACGTAGTTTGGCGACATCAGCTTAGACTCTGGTTGCTGGACTTGACCAGCATGATATGTTGGTTGCGTGAGCTGATAGGTGCACGGGAGCTCATACGCAAACGTGATATGTCAACATGGCGTGATCTATTTTCCTATGCTAGACTCCTTTGCGACGTCGTTTGGTTGTCACGAGCTGGTAGAGCATAGAGGAGTCAGATCTCGTGTTGTGTTAAGATCTGAGCTGGTTGACTTTCATTGTAGCTTTTACTGGGATAATGAATATAAGTGTTGAACACTTAGACGATTTCAGATCCGATATTCCCTATCTTCTTTCCAGAGTGTCTTCGATACGTACTGTTCCCCCAAACCTTACTGTTCATCATACTCGATTTCTTCAGATTGCCGCTGATTTACTCCGCCGTTTGGAGCAAGATTGGTGGAGCTGGGTTCGTCTCTCCAAAACCTTTTGTTTGGTACCACTTTGGAGTCTTGAGTCGACTTGTAGAGTGGGTGGGATGTGGTTGAAGCGCTCGAACATTTTTGTGATTTCCGGCCGATAGTTCTTCTGTTCTAATTGAGATCTTGGGTTGTAGCTACGTGATGGTTCGAGCCATTCTGTTGAGTTCGCCATGAGCTGGTAGGGCAGTATACTTGCACGGGCTGTTGGTGCTATGTTCTTGTCCTCATGCGATCTGTTGAGGTAGTAGCCGTGAGAAGTTGAGGTACGAGTGAGCTCATATTAGCAGATTTTATATTAGCTTGAGGATATTTCTATTCTGTTGTGAGCTGCTGTGATTTAGGTGTTAGGTGATTTTATGTGATCTTGCTGGTCTATGATGATGATTCGGGTGCTTGATTGCCTATGAGTGTGAATTATAATTATTGTTTTGAGCATGATTTTGCTTGACATACACGCATAGCATATTGAGCCTGTTTCTTTGAGACCTAATAATCGCTGAGTCGCGATTTGCCGATTGAGTCGCCATGCTGAGAATCAATTGTCATCACTGCGTCATGATAGCCAGCTGAGTCGTTGTGATTTGGATTATGATTGATTATTGAGATTTTATTGCACAGCTGAGTCGTTTACCGATGATTCTTAGTAGCCCTCATGCATTGCACGTTTGAAATATTGCATGTCTGATATGATTTTTGCTTTATCGATGCTCTTCGTACTAAGGTTTGACCTCATTTTATTTTCCTTCTTGGGCTGCTTTGGTCTGTGTTGGCCTTTGCAGGGTCTTCAGGTAATGCATCTCGACCGAGTGGAGGGTCGGCTGGTAGATCCCCCATTTTGAGTCTCAGTTATATATATTATGTACTGTATTATTGAACCAGGGGATATCCTGCGTGAGTATTGTATGTGGGGGATCTGTATTTGTTGAGATATTTGGATGCTTTTTGTTGGTCCGGTTTTTAAAAGGATCAAATGAACTTAGCAGGCGCTGTTACTAAAATGGATCATTAAAAATTTTTGCGCGCTGCTTATCATAAGAATGAGGTGCAATACCTCTGGTTCTTGAACATTGAAAACGGAGCACCGGAGACAGATCTGGTATGAATTAAAATCATGCTGAAAACACCAGAACTGAATCCTAATATTTTAAAACTACTCAAACAGATTTATGTACAACATAAATCTGTTCTACTGTGCAAGTGTGCTAATTGTATGCGTGCTAAATAAATATGAATGCGTATGCGGAATGAATAACAGAATGCAATACTCAATCGATTTGTTTCTGGAAGTTCGGACCTCAATGTCCTACATCTCCCCTTCTTCCACCTCGGAAGGTTCCACTAGAAGATTTGATCTATACAACGTGTACATACCCGATCCTGCAACCAGCAGCTGCGATAACTCCTAGATACTACCAGCCCTCGGCTGTTCACTCAGAACTTGTTTAACGTCTCTGTTCAAAGACTACATACACAGAGTTTTACTTCATCGTGTTGGACGGGAACTGATTTGCATTTGGGTTTTGATTCACTCGCTAATCAATTTAGCTCAACTCACGAAATGTGCGAGTGAATCTGTGTGTGAGATTGTTACAATGAAACGCTCAAATCTCTGTTTCTCACACACTAGGGAAATTTCTCTACAAAAGCTGATAAGAACTCAGCAGTCGACGTCGTAGCAAGCTCCTCTCTAATGGTGGTCGACTGCTTCGTTCTGCTATTTTCTTCCCTCTGTTGGTGCACTGTATTATCGCACAGTCATCTTCAACCAACAATCTCTCTTCTTCAATGGTGTTGCCTTCGTATATAAGCCTCTGTTCAAATTCAAACCGTTGGACACAAATTCTTCCCGTTCAAATGTGTTCTGTAAAGTACCGACAGGGATTGTCCTTTGTGTCCTTTATTTTGCAGGCTTTTTGTCGTCTTCAACATTTGAAATGAGCTCAGCAGTTGACATCCAGCTTTGGTAACTCTTCGTAATTTTTCAACTGCTTCGCTGCTGGTTCCAGACTTCAACTATTGCGACTGGTT
>KV010704.1:3567-19134 GCA_001598015.1 Dorcoceras hygrometricum | reverse complement strand
TTCAAGGCAAAAACCACTGCTGCCAACTCTAAATCATGAACTGGGTAACGAGTCTCATGCGGTTTCAACTGACGAGAGTCATACGTAATGACTCGACCATTCTGCATCAATACACAACCCAATCCATTCAAGGAAGCATCTGCACAAACCACAAAACCACCCGAACCAGACGACAAAGCTAACACAGGCGCTGAAGTTAGCTTCTCTTTGAGCAACATAAATCTGTTCTCACACTACTCAGTCCAAACAAACCTCTTGTCTTTCTGAGTCAACTGCGTCATTGGTTTAGCTATACTAGAGAATCACTCTATAAAACGCCTATAGCCAGCCAAACCCAAGAAACTACGAATTTCAGAATCATTCTTGGGACGCTCCCAGTTAACAACTGCCTCAACTTTGCTGGGATCCACAGAAATACCTGCAGTTGAAAAAACATGACCCAAAAATACAACTCTATCCAACCAAAACTCGCACTTGGATAACTTATCATACAGCTGCGAGTCTCGAAGCGTCTGAAGAACCAACTTCGAATGCTCCTTGTGCTGTATCAAAGTCTTAGAGTACACCAAAATGTCATCGATAAACACAATCACAAACTGATCGATGAATTCTCTAAAGACTCGATTCATCAAGTCCATGAAAACTGCAGGGGCATTCGTCAAACCAAAAGGCATAACTAAAAACTCATAATGCCCGTACCTCGTATTAAAGGTAGTTTTCGCAACATCTTGCTCTCGAATGCGCAACTGATGGTACCCCGAACGCAGATCAATCTTAGAAAACACAACCGAATCTTGAAGCTGATAAAACAAGTCATCGATCCTCGGCAAAGGGTACTTATTCTTCACTGTCGCCTTATTCAACTGTCTAAAGTTGATGCACATCCTCATCGATCCGTCCTTCTTCTTAACGACCAATATAGGCGCTCCCCACGGGGACATACTCGGCCTAATGAAAACCTTCTCCAACAAGTCGCTAAGCTGAACCTTAAGCTCCCTCAACTCAGCAGGCTCTAAACAATACAGGTCTCTCGAGATAGGAGCTGTACCATGCACCAACTCAATGCTGAAGTCTATCTCCCTAATCGGAGGAAAACCAGGAATCTCCTCCGAAAACACATCCGGGAAATTTCAAACAATGGGAACGTCGCTAATCTCTACGCGCGAAGAAGAAGACGCATCCAAAGCATAGATCATAAATCCAACGTTCTCCAACGACAAAAATCTAAACATCTCCATCGCAGAAACTAAAGGAATCTTCGTTCGGGAATCAAAATCATAGAAGTCCCACTTCTCTCCAGACTGAGGCCTAAAACGCACAACTCCATGGAAACAGTCCACGATGGCCCTATAACCTGACAACACTTCCATTTCCACTATGCAATCGAAATCCCACATCACAAACTTAATCAGGTTGGCTAACAACACGTTCTCACCAAACCTAAGAATATCATTCAGCAAAATCTCTTGGGAGTACAGGCTCGCGCCGGCAGGAGTCGCAACAGACACAACATCACACAAAACAGTTGTATGCAAACCATGCTCAACCACAAATGCATCAGCAATAAACGAATGTGATGCTCCTGTATCAAACAACACACGCGCAGGAAAATAAAAAACAAAGCAAGTACCTGTGATCACTCCTGTTGGCGTGCCATCCGCTTGCTCCCTCGTCATGGCATTCACTTGGGCAAACTGAGGTCCTGAAAACTGGGGCTAGGAAGACTATCCAAACCGCGAAGGACTAGGCTGCTAAAACGTCCTAAACTGAGGCTCTCCCAACCTCTGATGCTGAACAGGAAAAGAGCGACCTCTTGACGATCCACCTCTACCCTACGGTGGGGCAGCGGTATGCTGAGATCCTAGTAAAAGGACACACTCTCGCAAAGTGTCCATACTCTGATGCTGAACAGGAAAAGAGCGACCTCTTGACGATCCACCTCTACCCTACGGTGGGGCAGCGGTATACTGAGATCCTAGTAAAAGGACACACTCTCGCAAAGTGTCCATACTGTCCACAAACATTGCACGAACCTTGCACGCCTACACACTGCGTCATAGGATGCTTTCCTCCACACTGGCCACAAAACTCAACCTTGTAACTACTGTCGTTGCTAGAACTACCCGAGACAGAAGAACTAGAACCAGACTTCTTCTTGAACTGATGACCACGAGGTCTAAACCTGTGTTGTCCAGACTGTTGGGCTACCTGCTGCTGAGGTGGCTGGGATGAGCACAGACTGGGAAGGTTGCACCCCCAAAACCATGGAACGGTTACCTTGCACCACTTGAGGCCTAACACGAGACCTACTGTTCTGCAGTCCTTCCTCAATATCCATAGCCTTGTCCTCCGCATCCGCAAAACTGGTCTGTGAACCCGCCAACACCAAAGAATACAACTCCTCATTCAGTCCTTCCAAAAACTTGTTCCTCTTCACCCGCTCTCGGTCAGAAACATGCGGAACATACGCAAGAAGAGAAGAAAACCTCCGGGCATACTCTCCCACGGACATAGTTCCCTGCACCAGGTTATCAAACTCACGCTCCCTGGCGTTAACAAAGGATTTCGGGATGTACTCCAGACGAAAGGCAGTACAAAAGTTGTTCCACGTGATCCCTACACCTGTCTCCTCGAGAGTCCTCGAAGCGCCTCTCACCAACGCTCAGCACCTCTCCTCAACTGAAACAAAGCCAAACTCAGCCTACGCTCGTCGTCATACCTGACACGGTCAAACAACCCGGTAATGTTCTGTAACCAGGACTTCGCATCGTAACTAGATTCATCACCATTAAACATCTGAGGGTTCATTCGCTGAAACCTCGCCATCACCAGTTCCATGTCGTCCACACGGGCTGCCACCTCATCTACCTCAATCTCAACCTGTCTATCACGACCATGAAGAGGAATACTACGCTGCACTTACTCGTTCTGACCTTCGGATTCTTCCGGAATCTGCCCTCTACCTCTACCCCTACATCTAGGCGGCATCTACGAAGGCACTAAGAGGTTAAGGTCACACAGCAACAAATAAATCACATAGCACATAAATCACATAGTCATGCACATGCAACAAGAAACACTGTGCCTAGACTCGAGTGTGATCAAAAGAAATCGAGCTTATCCCAGCTTAAACTCTGATACCAAAATTTCAGGCCTCATGCTCAACCCAGAGTAAAGCCACGCAAACAATTGCGGAAGCAATAAAATAGTGGTTAAAAAATTTTCGCTTTTGTCCTGACAGAAATATTTCATAATTTAAAATACTACAATACTCAAAACATCCCAGTTTACAACACACAGTACAACAGTACAACATATATCAAATACAAGAACACCAGACTATCACTGGATACAACAAAGCACAGGGCATCCCCCGACTATCAATACTGATACATATATGCTATACGTAACTGGGACACTCTAACCACCTCCTGGGGAACCTCCAGCTGGGTCAACTCCACGACCAGCTGAGTAACCAGGGAAACCTGGACAACAAACATGCAGGCAAACAAACCAAGCCCTAGAGGGACATGGGGTCAAACCCCAGTACGGAGAGCAACATAAAACAGCAAATGGAAAGCAACAAGTAATATGAAAATGCAATGTATGAGAACAGTTGAGTATGAACATAAAGCTATAACCCATAGCAGGGAGCCAGAAATCTCGAAGGCAACTCAAAGCTGATCACTAATCAAGAACATATACAACAGGATGTGGCCACGGTGTGTAAGTATATGGGAGCTACCCACTCGTCTCAACACACGGTATCAGGTGCAAAACACAGCACTCAACCTGCTGTTTCCTAGCTCATGAGATGTGGGAGATACCCACTCCGCTCATAGCGGCTAACAGATCCCAGCAGGGTGATGAGGTATACGGGAGTTACCCGCTCGTCCTCAAAACAAGCACCCTGATACTCACAGATCAACACAACAAGGCACGGCTTAAAAAGATCTGAGCTCAATATGACTGCGTATATGCAATATAAAAATTTTCCAACACAGAACATATACAACGATGCAAGGCATACACAGCAGCAAGCATAATCACCTGCTCAATCCAAAGCTTTTAAAACAAGCTCACATCCGTACCTTAGGTCTTCTGATCTATAATTACCACAAAGCAGTCCCGAGCAACACAGATCTCACACCTGCTAAGCCAAACACAGATACTAGCTCAGGGACAATAGCACAGATACTACGAATTGGGAGCTACGTGCTCAACCAAATCTATCCTACCCTTCTCACACAATAGAAAGCTCGAAACGAATCACAAGGTAGGATATTAATGCTTACCCAAAAAGCTACCTGAACGGCAAAAGCAAAGCCACGCTTATGCTAACAGACTACAGAATGGAGATGTCTCGCGATCTCTCCAAGCTTCATGCAAGCTTCCAAAAGCTGTACTAACCGAGCGTCTTAGCAAGAGGAGTCCAGCGCTACCACTCTTACTTCAGTCGGAGCTGTCTACCGTCGGCAATTGGAGAAGATAAGGTTCGATGAATAGTAGCTAGGGTATAACGACAGGATTCGCTATCGGGAAATATTCTAAGCGTCGAAGCTGAATAATAAAGAACGAAGGCAAAGTCCTCTATTTAAAGGTCAAATCTGCTCAAATCTGAAATCAGAACCCACCGACACTTAAGTCTCAAAACTGATTCCCCACTCGGATCTGAATCTCACATCATATCTGACTCTAGGTCGACACCGATCTCGACTTAAACAAACGACGTCGCACAGAGTCTACTGTCGCATTTGGACACGTCACCCGCTACTCAAATCTGAAATGCTAAACAGCATCGCATCGTAACACTCAGATCCCATCGAAATCTGAATCTCGCCCGCTAAACCAAACGATGTCGTTCGAACTAATCCAAACGACGTAGTTTAGCTACTCGCTACAAAAACACGCTAGTGCACATCTGAACGCCTGCGATACCAGATTTCATCACCACAACGGGGCGCGATCACCCAGCGTTGACCAACACTCTCATCTGATCAGTTCCTGCGGAAATACTCAAACTCTCTAGACCTGTTTCAAGGTTTAGAATGGACCCGATAACTTAACCAAGCATATCAACTCAAAGTTGGCTCATCCCAGATCTGCTCAAGCCAAATCTGGTTAAACTTTCGGGTCTCACAATTAATCTTGATTAATTAAATCAATTAATCTTATTAAACTTTCGGGTCTCACAAGAACTTCCCAAGAGGTCACCATTTCAATACTGTTCTCACCCATGCACGCTTAACTCAACAATATAACTGACCTATGGAGAAGCTTTTGAGCCATAACTCGAAAGAAATAAGATAAAAGGGTTGTTTTCAACCGCAGTTTTGAGTAAAGTTTATGTTAAAGCTTATTTACTTTAATACCAGTTAATGAATCAAATGTTTTTAAGTATGTTTAAGCATGTTCAGTTTATGTTTTCTCGGTTTTCTGTTTTTGTTAAACTTTCAGCTTTCAGTTTATAGTAAAAGCTGTTTTTATGCATGTACTGAATGCCTTTGCTATTATCAGATTTACTTGCTGAGACCTAGGCTCACTAGCTTTCTTGGGTACAGGTGAGGATGTTCAGTGAGAGCTGGAAGACAAGTGCTGAACTAGAACAGGGAAGTGTGTTTATCGATGAGCCAGCGTTTCCATGCTGTTATAGGCCGTATCTATTTTTGTAAATGATGTTGTATTAGACATCTCATTTAGAATTGTTTCTAAACTGATTTTGAACGATTTGTATCAAACATTAACTTCATTATTTTCACACTCCGATTTGTTTTCATTCGGAGCAGTTTCAACCCGCAAGCTATTTTGCTCCCCGATCTGTTTTTGCTCGAATCTGTTATAGCCCGCAAGCTGTTTGCATTGAATGTCCAAACGATCTTAATATTATTATTGTTTCTCAGCATGTGTAAGATCAACTTGCATATTTGTTATCAATTTTATACCTTCGGAATTTCTGATATGTCATTCCCTACGTGAGCTGAATTGTTTCTCTAAATTGCACAACCATCCATGAATCATATGTTTCATCCAAATCCTAAATTTGAAAGAGTTGTACGCTTTTCTTCGTACTTTAGAGAATCGTTTGTAAATTTGGTGGACTAGGGCGCCACATGATCTGCTCCAGCTCACTTCTGATATGCTACAGTTTGCTTTGATCTGCTACAATTCGCTTCTTCAGCTCGCGTGTGATCTGAACTGCTACAGCTTACCCTTCACGCTTAATTAAATCGTTAGAATAATAACAATAGGTTTTGTGTCGCTTAATTAAATCGTTAGAATAATAACAATAGGTTTTGTGTTTATAAAAATTAAGATCTGATCTGCTACAAAGATCCAACAATCTCCCCATTTTTTATTAACACAAAACTTGGAAAATCATAACGCAAATAGAAACGATTTTCAAAATATTTCTCCCCCTTCTTGTGGGAATAGAAAAGGGTTCGAAATCTTGTCTCCCTTCGAAAGGAAAACATTTTGCAGGGACGACAGTTTGGAGAAATACAGCATGCATAATATGAATTTTAAAAACCGATCATATGCTACTAAAAATACTCATCTATTCAGATTAGAGGGGAATAATTGAAGATTCAATTCACAGAATCTCTTTGATTTTTATCTAATTTTAGTCCAACCAAAACTAGAGATCTTGGCGTCCACACACATCTCCCGCAAAAATAGAGATCTTGGCAGAACAGCTACGAGCTGATGAAGTACGCTGAAGCAGATCAGATGCAAGCGGAGGAAGCGTGCTGTAGTAGACCAGAAGTGAGCTGGTTTGGATCAGCAGCGAGCTGAAGAGTTGTACTGTAGCAGATCGGAAAAGAGATGTAGCAGATCAGAAGCGAGTTGGATGTGACGAACTGAGTGCAATTGAGATGTCCTAGCTGGAACAGTAGAGGACGTCCAAATTGGTCCAACAGATGACATCCAAGCTAACCCAGCTCGGAGCAAGAGCAGCTTAGTAAATCAAATCAGGGTCGAGCTGAAATTTGAAGAACTGTACAGTACAAGAAGATCTTAGCTCAGTTACGAAGTGCAGCGCTGAACAATTTGGATCAGCTTAGAGTAGTTCAGAGATTAGAATAGATCAGCTCAGGGCAGAACAGAACAGGATCAGCTCAAATCAGTTGAAGCGTAGGTTCAGATCAGCACGAGAGCATAACAGTATTCAGTTCAGATCAGATTAGAAGCACAGAACGGATGATATCAGATTAGAGTAGCTCAGAGCAGAATCCGTTCAGATCATCTGAGAACGCCTAAGCTGGAACAGTACAGAATAGAGAGAAACGAACAGATCATCTTAGAGCTTAACTGGACAGAATCAGCTCAGGGCTGAACAGAATAGAACAGCATAAATAGAATCCACCGAGAGTCGATGAGACTACAACATTTTAGAATAGATCAGCTCAGAGCAGTTTACAGAAGAGCAGATCAGATCAGGAGCTTCGTGAAAGATTAGCTCAGAAAATTAGTTTGTACAAGCTTTATTCAGAATACTAGAAGACAAACTAATTTGTCCAATTGACACAGAGCTCAAAGTCGGTAAAGTCTGCAACGCATTAAATGATTATTGAGCTCAAAGTCAACAAAGCCTGCAAATGCATTAAATGATAAAGGACACAAGGTATAACTATGATGGAACTTTATAGAAGCCTTTTCAACGGCTAGGAACTTGTGTCCAATGGATATATTTGCTCAAAGGCTATATACATCAAAGAGACGATGAACATCATGAAGAGATGCACAAGACAAAACAGAAACAGCGAAAGCATGTGCAACAGTCGAGAGCTTGTACACTCAGGTGGCAGCTGGTGTACACGATGAGCTAGTGCCCAGGTGTGAGCTGGTGCACCGGCCGAGAGCTTAAACACCGAATCCTTAATCGAGTGCACAACATGGGAAGAAGATGAAGATATCATCTTTATTGAAGCACTTCTCGGTGTGTGAGAAAACAAGAGAGAGTGAGCTTACACTATATATTTCTCACACACAGATTCACTCAGATATACGAAAGATGAGTTGAATAGATAGATGTGTGAATCAAAAACAAACAAAAACCATAAACAAGTCACACAGCCTGTGAGCTCGTGTATATCAGAGTGTGCTAGGAGTTCTCACAACTTGCGGCTCTTGGATCGGGTTTGTACAAATGGTTGTATAAATCAAATCTTCTAGTGAATCTTTCTAGCAATGGAAGAAGAGAAGATGTGGGAGATTGAACTCCGAACTTACAGAAACAAATTTGCAGCGTACAGTTTCTTATTGCTTTCTACATTCACACATACATGTTTTAAAACCAGTCTTTAAGCTTTCAATTTTCAGAGTGTATTTTGGGTTCCTTTCCGCATGATTTTCAATCATACCTGATCTAATTATCAGTGCTAAAACCTTTCAGGTACCAAAGCTATAGCAGATCATGTTTTCACATATCAGATCCGCGCACGATCTGGACCAGCACGCAGTGCTGCTACATGCTGATCCAGCTTAGGCGCTCTCTTCTATTTGTATTTTGCGTGCTGTTTTTCAAAACACTTTTAAATTCATGTAATCTGAATTTTCGATCCATGAATTGGTTCCTGAGCTGTTTGAGAGCTCACGGTACCAGTCGTATGATCCTTTCAAGTGGTATAAGAGCAGGTTGTTCTTGAAAGAGCATTTTAAATTAAAATTTTTTAAAGGTTTTAAAAACATTTTCAAGCTCTAATAGTCTTATCAAAACTATTTTTATCTGGAAAAGCTAATATGTACTACAAAATTGTTTTAAATTTTTAAAACTCATTTTATAAAGATAGGAGGAGTTATGATTGTTGAATAACAGAGTAGTTTTTCGAAATAAAAGTGCAACAATATCTCTTCCGTTGAGCTGATACTGCGTGAGATCAGTGTGGACGCCAAGACCTTTAACGACGGTTGTGCTGAATTAATAGCGCATGCAATAGAGTTAGAGAAAAACGGAAGAGATTATGTAAATTCGATTATCATTTATCTTCTAATCTGGATAGATGACAACTTTTTCAGTATCATATGATCTGTTTTTAAAATTCATGTCATGCATTCTTTTTCTACAAATTGTCTTCATTTGCAAAATGTTTTCTTTTCGAAAACTAAAAACCCCATGATGTGTTAAGGTGGAGTTTTGTTTTAAATATTAAGGGGGAGACAAGATTTTGAACCATTTTTTATTCCCAAATATTTCAAAACTGTTATTCATGCTTCTGTTTATCCTGGTTTTGTGTTAATCAAAAAGTGGGAGATTGTTGGATCTGTGTAACAGATCAAATCTGAATTTTGATTAACACAAAACCTGTTCTTATGTCTATAACGTCTTAATCAAGTGCGTGGGTCTAAACTGGATCAGATCAGAAGCGAGCTGGTGAAGAACACCTGTGAGATGAATAAGCGAACTGAAGCAGCTGCGAGCTGAAGAAGCACACTGTAGCAAAACAGCTGTAAGCTGAAGAAGTGCGCTGAAGTAGATCAGACGCAAGCTGAGGAAGCGCACAGTAGCAGACCAGAAGTGAGCTGTTTGGATCAGCAGCGAGCTGAAAAGCTGTACTGTAGCAGATCGGCAGAGAGCTGTAGCAGATCGGAATTGAGCTGGATGCGATGAGCTGAGTGCAATTGAGAAGATGTCCTAGCTATAATAGTAGGGGACGCCCAAACTGGTCCAGCAGACGACTTCCAAGCTGACCAAGCTCGGAGCAAGAGCAGCTTAGCAAATCAGATCACGACCGAGATGAAAGTTAAAGAACCGTACAGTATAAGAAGAGCTAAGCTCAGTTACGAAGTGCAAGGCAGAACAGTTCAGATCAGCTTAGAGCAGTTCAGAGATTAGAACAGATTAGCTCATGGAAATCCTGCAAACGCATTAAATGATACAGGACACAAGGTACAACTATGATGGAACTTTACAGAAGCCTTTTCAACGGCTAGAAACTTGTGTCCAAGGGATATGTTTGCACAAAGGCTATATACATCAAAGAGACGATGAACAGCAAGAAGAGATTCACAAGACAAAAACAGAAACAGCAAAAGCATGTGCAACAGTGGAGAGCTTGTACACTCAGGTGGCAGCTGGTGTACAAGCTGAGCTGTCAGGCCCAGTGCGTTAAATCAAGGATTAACTATTCAATTAATCAAAATTATGTGGAAACATGAAATCAGGGCTAAAAATTTTCGAATTTTGGGCCTGATCCAAAATATCGTTCAAAAAGTTCGTAATCAAATTAAGGATTTAACTCAAAATCCAAAACATCAACAACATATAATAAATACAAGTATGCATCAAATACAGATCCCCAATACAAAGTAACAATGGCATCCCCTGGCTCAATACATAATACATATAACTGGGACTCCGAACGGGGATCTACCAGCTGACACTCCACTCGATCTAGCTGGATTACCTGTAGAACCTGCAAAGGCCAATCACCGACCCAAGCAGCCCAAAACAGGGAAAATAAACGAGGTGAAACCTCAGTACGAAGAGCACCCATAAAACATCAATTCATAAAACATGCAATATTTCAAGTCATGATATGCATGAGGGTACCAAGAACATCGGTAATCAAGGCCAACAGCTCAGCTGGCAAATCAGAGGAGCCTCACCACCACGCACAGCCAATCAGCTGGTGGAAATCCTCGATCCATGATCTTCAGGTGAGACAATCTGCCGACCATCACAGTTCAGTGGTCTTCAGGCGCGACAACTCAGCCGGGCACCACCTTGATGATAGCATTGGACCTTTTAGGCGCAACAACTCAGCCGGACGATCACATCGCTAGCTCGAATCGGGCATCAATCAAATTCAGGCTCAATATGTATGCGTGAATGCCAAGAAATATCAATTCACTAACATACATAAATCATACGCAAACATAACAGATAATCAATCACGGTCAAGATCAATCTGTTCACGTAAGCACTCAATCACAGCATTCTCAACACACTGGAAATATTCTCATGCTTATGTCAAATCCGTACCTCAAAACAGCTTCTAATACCTCGATAGATCACGCAGGGCACAGCTCCAATATCCTGCTCAATCAGCTGCGCTACAAGATCTTCAAGAATTCAACAGAAGATACCTACGATCTCAAATTCGAAAGCTCTAAAGAATAGAAGGACTGTTTTCCAGAATTCGCGAAGATATCAAACACTGCAACTACTTCGCGCTCCCTCAACTCGTCGATCTAAAGCTCCAAACTGGTATCAATCGAAAGCCCTAAGGAAGATGAGCTCAGCGCCACCAATATTGCTCCAAACGGCGGCATAAATTGACGGCAATCTCAAGAAATAGGGTTCGAATGAACAGTAATGGTTCGTGAAGCTCTTGGGAAGAAGATAAGAAATATCGGGTTCGAAAATCGACTAAGTGTTGCTCGACACTTATATTTAAATCTCCCATTCAAAGCTATAGTGAAAGTCAATCTCTCAAATCTGAACGCTACCTCAGATCTGACTCTAATACGCTATCCTCGCACGAAATCACTAAACGACGTCGCGTTGGAGTCCGCTCCAAACAAACAGATCTCACGAAAAAGACTCGCTCGCTCCTCCAGATTTGGTCAAATCTGAAATCATTAAACCCCACCGGTCTACACCAACTCACGAACCAGACCGGTCCACACAGTACCGTTGACCAACACTTGACTTCTTCAATTAGACGCGCACATTTCTCACTCTTGCGGAACAGATTTCACTCAACCAACGTCAAATCTGATAACACGATACGACTTCGCATTACCTCCTACTCTAGTTCCACTACTCAAATCTGATATCTTCCGATACCAATTCCCGACAACACTCAACTCAAGCTCAATACATCATAACAAATTATACCCAAGTACAATCTTCTCAAAACCACTTACGCCACTCGGATCTGTTCCAAGCAACCCGATAGCGACCAACAGTTCACATCTGATCTGTTCTACCTCAAATCTAAAAATCCAAAAATCATCAACAGGAAACCAATTCCTTAAAATCTGAAAACCCGATGGTTAACATCTCCCTTGGTTAATCCTTGTCCAGATCGGATTATTTTCATTAATCACCAATTAATAAATTTCTAGTCCTCACACTCTCCTCCACTAGAAATGGATTTCGTCCTCGAAATCAACTTACATCAACAGATCAGAATTAACGAAAACACAAGAAAATCACTAAAACTAAGACAACCAATCTGCCCAGCATGACTCAATGCTTAACAGAACCACAAATCATGATCACAAAACAACTCAAAGCACGAATCAACAAGTCAGAAGATTTACCTGGAAATCTACTGTCATCGCTCAAACAAATGAGGCCACTCCTGTCTCATCTTTTCTTCAACTTCCCAGGTAGCTTCTTCTCTACCATGCTTGCTCCATTGGACCATCACCAACGGAATAGTCTTATTTCTCAACTGCTTCTCTTTCCTATCCAGAATCTGCACTGGATATTCAACATAGCTCAGGGTCTGATCTAGCTCCACTTCATCAGTTCTCAACACATGGGATGGATCTGGCTCATATTTCCTCAACATTGACACATGAAACACATCATGCATCACTGCTAACTCATCAGACAGCTGCAATATATAAGCCGAAGACCCAATCCTCTCAACAATCTCAAAGGGACCAACAAATCTAGGAGCTAATTTACCCTTAACTCTGAATCTCATCATGCACTTGAAAGGAGAAACTTTCAGAAATACTCGATCGCCAACTTCAAATTCCAAAGGTCTTCTCCTCTTATTCGCATAACTCGCATGACGATCCTGTGCAGCTTTCATTCTACTCCGAATCAACTCAATCTGATCGAAACACATCATGCATCACTGCTAACTCATCAGACAGCTGCAATATATAAGCCGAAGACCCAATCCTCTCAACAATCTCAAAGGGACCAACAAATCTAGGAGCTAATTTACCCTTAACTCTGAATCTCATCATGCACTTGAAAGGAGAAACTTTCAGAAATACTCGATCTCCAACTTCAAATTCCAAAGGTCTTCTCCTCTTATTCGCATAACTCGCATGACGATCTTGTGCAGCTTTCATTCTACTCCGAATCAACTCAATCTGATCTTTCATATGCTGCATGAATTCAGGAGCAGACAACTGTCTCTCACCAATATCTTCCCAACAGATTGGAGATCTACATTTTCGACCATACAAAGCTTCAAATGGGGCCATCCCGATAGTCACTTGGTAGCTGTTGTTATACGAAAATTCGACCAAGGATAAAGAATCCTGCCAGCCACCACTGAAATCCAACACAACAGCTCGCAGAATGTCTTCTAAAATCTGAATGGTCCTCTTGGATTGGCCATCTGTCTGCGTTGATAAGATGTACTCATAGCCAATCTTGAACCCATCGCTGTCTGCAAGCTCTTCCAAAATCGGGAAGTAAACCATGTATCTCTATCAGACACTATCGAAACCGGCACTCCATGTAATCTAACCACATGGTCAATGTATAGTCTAGCCATCTTCTTCATCGAACATCTCACATCGTAGGGAATGAAATGGGCTGACTTCAAAAGCCTGTCAATCACCACCCAAATCGCATCGCATCCCCTATTCGATCGAGGCAAGTGAGTCACAAAATCCATGGCTATGTGCTCTCAATTACATTGAGGCACTTATAAACTCTGTAGCAATCCACCAGGTCTCATTCTCTCGGTCTTGACCAATTGGCAATTCAAACATCAAGCTACGAATCCAGAGATGTCATTCCTCATACCTTCCCACCAGTAGTGAGACTTCAAGGCATGATACATCTTCTTCTCTCCCGGATGCACACTGTAACGACTACAATGGGCCTTGTTCAAGATGGTTTTCTTCAGATCGATAAAATTCGAAACAACCAATCTTTCACGAAATCTCAATCATCCATCAGAAGCAACAGTAAAATCTTCCGTTTGACCATTCTGGGCCTTAATCTTCAACTCATGAATATATGGGTCAGTCCTCTATGCTGCTATAATGTCTACAACAATCTGCGGTTCCACCTGAAAAGAAGAAACCACGAAGTACTGATCATCTGGCTGAAAATTCCATCCATAATTCCCCAAATCCTCATGGACTTTCGATATACTCATCGACGTCAACATCCAAAGCATCGGCAACTAAGTTCATCCGTCCACGATGATACTAAATCTCACAGTCAAAATCTTTGAGCAACTCCATCCAACGACGTTGCCTCATATTTAGATCTGACTGAGTGAATATATACTTCAAGCTCTTGTGGTCCGTGTACACCACAAATTTCTCGTCATACAAATAGTGACGCCATATCTTCAATGCAAAAATAATGGAGGCCAACTCTAGATCATGAATGGGATATCTTGTCTCATGGGGCTTCAACTATCGAGACGCATATGTTGTGGATCCGGATCCGCCCCCCGGCGAGGCAGCGGAAGAACATAAGAAAAAGGCCGGGAGACGATCAATACGAAAACAACAATTACAGTTAATCGTCATTCATAGGGTGTTCAAAAACGAATACCTTGCTGGCACTTGTGCCTGGCTCCAACCGGTATGACAAGAACCCGGCTCTTCTCGGTAGATTGCGGTAGATAATCGCCAATCCGGTCCACGACCAGAACCGAGACTCCTTCGTCAGGCTGCACTAGAAGCGCTGACAAGATCAGCACGAACGGATTCTCCTTGTCGAACTGGCCGGAAACAAATTTCCGACGAAGATCGGCGGCGGAGGCGGCGGCGCGTGGGCGGCGGCGGCGGCGTGAGTTGAGAGAGGGAGGCGGCGGTTTTGTGCTAGGTTAGGTCAAGTTGTGGGAGAGTTATGACACTAGTGTTTCAATTAAGCCTCTTAATCACATTTAAATAGAGTGTTGGACTTGGACCGGCCCAACGGGCCCGGGTCCAACAATGAACATTCAGTTCATCTCCACCACCGAGACTTCATCGTAACTCCGATCGCCGATCAGATCGGACCGATCGACTCAGTTTCCAAAACTGAATAATATGATCTGAAAAACCATTTTTCAGGACCCCAGTGCAAAAAGACCGTTTTGCCCCTCAACAGCGGGAAACCCCGGTTTGACCCCTGTTGACTTTTAGGAAGTCGCACTTCCCGAAATCCTCTCGTCGTGCTCAACACATTGAGCTGAGTATCCATGCCGGAATCTCGAATCTAGTACTTGTGTGACCCTCAATGGTTCAGGGATACAGCTAGCCATGGGCCCACAACCATTGTGGCTCCGGAATCACAATTCCGGACCTGCCCAACGGATCATGGTAAAGCGTCTAGCAACATCGCCCCATGATCCCCTAGGTATCACTGATAGTGCCTGCAAGAACCAGTCGGTCGTGGTTAGCGTACAGTACGGTCCTTTCAATCCATATATCCCGATCAGATCAACGACCATTCAATTCCGGACCTACCCAACGGATCATGGTAAAGCGTCTAGCAACATCGCCCCGTGATCCCCTAGGTATCACTGATAGTGCCTGCAAGAACCAGTTGGTCGTGGTTAGCGTACGGTACGGTCCTTTCAATCCATATATCCCGATCAGATCAACGACCATTGGTAAATAGAGAGTCGCTAGAGATCCGATAGC
>KV010703.1:342583-382194 GCA_001598015.1 Dorcoceras hygrometricum | reverse complement strand
ATCACCATTCAGCTACGCTTACGTCATGAGATCTGAATTTCAAAAGAACAACGTATTCATTTCTCATGTTCTTCTCGACCACCAGATCTCTTCAAAACGACACCGTTTTATCCAAATTTCTCGGTGCTTTTCGAAATGCTAAGGAGATACAGATCTCATTCAAAATTAAAACAAATCTCACAAACATATATATGACCAGATCTCGGGAAAACAGATTTCTCAATCAATTCGAACAGATTCCACCAAAAATCAAAATTCCAGAAATCTTAAATCCTTAATTCTCGCGACTAATCTAACTCAAAATCCGATTAATCACTAATTAGAAATCTGAATCCTCACAGATTGCATGGAGTTCCGGTTTCGATAGTATCTGACAGAGATCCAAGGTTCACTTCCCGATTTTGGAAGAGTCTGCAAGCAGCAATGGGTTCGAGATTGGCGATGAGCACAGCCTATCACCCACAGACAGACGGACAGTCTGAGCGGACTATCCAGACTTTAGAGGATATGCTGTGAGCAGTAGTGATGGATTTCAATGGTGGCTGGCAGCATTCGCTTTCCTTGGTGGAGTTTTCGTATAACAACAGCTACCAAGTCACTATTGGAATGGCTCCGTTTGAAGCTTTGTATGGTCGAAAGTGCAGATCCCCGATCTGTTGGGAAGAAGTTGGCGAGAGACAGCTTTCTACACCGGAGTTTGTTCAGCATATGAAAGATCAAATTGATTTGATACGGAGTAGAATGAAGGCTGCCCAAGACCGTTTCTCGAGTTATGCGAACCGAAGACGTCGACCGCTAGAGTTTGAGGTTGGCAATCGTGTGTTTCTCAAGATTTCTCCTTTCAAGAGCGTGATGAGATTCTGATTTAAAGGCAAATTGGCTCCCAGATTCGTTGGTAATTGGCCGGGGTTGGCCTGGTAGCAGCTCGTGACACTCAGAGCATATGCGACATCCGGTCTAGTGGAGATCATTCCATACATAATACTTGTGATGATTCAGATTTAGATTAGTGGTTAATTTTATTGATTGGGTTTAGCCACGTGAATTTTGAAGTTATAGAGTTGTCGAATTCCTCCAAGTATTGAATCAACCGTACTGTAGCCAACGACTGGTAGGATTTGGAATTTGATGGTTACTTTAGCTTGCAGCTGGTGGAAATGGAAAATCAGTCGTTGCTCTTGTGTTGCGACTGGGTGAACAGCTGCTGGTAGCGATACTCGCGTGAGTAACGGCGTCGTTTAGATTAGTTGAAGTGTCGTCGTTTTGTGGTATTTTGCGTAATCAGTCGTCTGGTTCTTGTTTGAAGAGATTTATACCAACTCTTGGTCTATTTCATGCGAAACATGTTGTCTACTGGTGTATCGCTACGGCGTCGTTTGATTTAGTTAAACTCCGCATTTTGAATATTGCGACTGGGTGATCAGCTGCGGATTTGAGGAACCAGTCGAGGAGCAACGCGACGTCGTCTGGTTAAGTTGAAACGCTGCGTTTCAAGGTTTGCGTCTGGGTTATTTAGCGCCTTGCGACTGGATTGTTGCGACTGGATTGTTGCGATTGGATTGTTGCGTCTGATTGTTGCGTCTGATTGTTGCGACTGGTTTGTTGTAGGAAGCATGAGTGTCAGTCGTAAGATTCCTACGGTTCACGACGACTGGATTGGTGAGCAGCAGTCGAGAGATTTGAGATGTATATATATAGAGGTGTTGATCGACACTTAGAATTATTTTGAGCCAGCCATTCCTTATCTCCTCTTTTCCAAACCCTCGAAATAGCTACTGTTCACCGTGATTTTCCATCGCCATTTTTCGTCGATTCCAGTCTCTGTTTTTTACGTTCTTAGTGGCGCTGGACTCCTTGAGACTTGATCTTCCCATTGATACTAGTTTGGAAGCTAGGAGCAGCGAGTTGAGAAATCCCGAAGGCCCTGCGTGTACGTGATTTGCTGGTGCAGTGAGCAGATTTGATCTTCGGTTTTCTTGAGCTTTTGGGTGAGCATTTCTCGTAGATTTGAGTTTTTTTCTTATAGTTAATGCCTACGTAGAAGTGTAGAACTTGCGTATAGCTTCTGGCTGTAGGATTAACGTGTATTTATAGCAGAATTGAGCTACGAATTGGAATACCTTGCACAGATTTGTTGCTGGAAATATTCGGCTTTGTGATTTTGAAGCTAGGTGAAATCTGTTCGCAGGCTGTGAGATCTTGCGTGCCCTGTCGTGATTGTGAGGTAGAATTTTGAGGATTAGAGGTACGAATTGAGCAGCCCTTAGCATCTTTGAGCTTGAACATGTCTATATTCGATGTTGTGAGATCTGTGGCTTCTCTGCTATGTGCCTACGTGAACCAGTTGCTGTTTTTGGTTGAGTATGCATAATTTTTTTACGTTTAGGCATTGTATGTATTGAGCATGGATATTGAATGGCATTCATGCATACATCTTGAGCCTGATTTACAGATTTTATTTGATAACCTGATTGGGTGCCACGTTGTGACTTGGCCGACTGTTGGTCGTACCCGAAAAGTCCAACGCTATCGTCGGAGCGGTGACTACCGGATACGAGTGTCTACCGCCGAGCTGTGATGGGCTGACGGGCCCCGGAGATTGATACGACTGCGACACCGCCTGAGCTGGCTGAGAAGCACGCGTGGTCGTCTGATGCACTGGAGCCTCGGGATCCATCAAACTCTCCTCAATATCAACCGCATTGTTCACAGCTTCCATGAAGGTCGCCGGGGACCCAGACAGCACCATCCGATAAAGATCAGGTCTCAACCCTTTCAAGAACTTGTTCCTCTTCGTTCGCTCTTGGCTCGCCACAGCTGTCATGTACACTAGAAGCGCAGAAAACCGCCTCGCATACTCGGCCACACGCATGTCACCCTGCTTCAGGTTATCAAACTCACTCTCTCGGCTGGCGTAATAGGACTCTGGAGTGTATTCCTGTCGAAAAGCCTCACAGAAACCATCCCAGGTGAGTATCGTCCCACTATCTCGAAGCATCCTAGAAGTGCCTTTCCACCAGCTCTGCGCATCATCCCGCAGCTGCAGCACTGCCAACTTCAGTCTCTTTTCCGGAGCGTAATCCAAGGTATCAAATAGATCCTCCATATGAACAAGCCACGCCTCGGCCCTAGCACCACCCTCAGTACCGGCAAACATCGGTGGGTTCGTCCGCTGAAATCGGGCTAAGAACAACTCCATTCCACCTATCTGTTGGTCACCAAAACATGCTCATCAAACCTAATCAGGAAATCTACCACAACCTCTCGAGACCACAGATTCACACCAGCAGGAGTAGACACAGAAATAACATCACACAGTGGGGAAGAACTCAACCCACGCTCAAACACAAACATCTCAGATATAAAAGAGTGTGATGCACCAGTGTCAAACAAGACTCTCGCAGGATAATCATAAATAGAGCATTTACCTCTAATCACCATGCCCGGCGTCTCCTCAGCCTGATCCATCGTCAAGGCGTTCGCCTGCGCCTGCTGGGGAATCTGAAACGGGGGTCGGGAAGGTCCTCCAAAACGTGACGGCTCACGAGGCTGAAAACCAGATCGCTGGGATTGCGCAAAAGGCTGCTGTCGCTGGGAAGAACCACTAGCGGAACCCTACTGCGACTGACCAGTAGATCGCCCTCCAATCAAAGGACACGCTCTAGCAAAATGTTCCGGCTGACCACAAAGATGGCAGAGTCCTCTAACTCCATGACACTGCGAAGTCTCATGTCTCCCTCCGCACTGGCTACAAAATCCGCCGCCAGAACCACTACCTGAACCACTGCCAGAACCAGAGCTCACGGAACCAGAGGAACTCGAATGGCCCTTCTTCTTGAATTGCTTCCCTCGAGGTCGGAACTGCTGGCGACTCGACTGTTGTGACCCCTGAGGAGTTTGATACGACTGCGACACCGCCTGAGCTGGCTGAGAAGCACGCGCGGTCGTCTGATGCACTGGAGCCTCGGGATCCATCAAACTCTCCTCAATATCAACCGCATTGTTCACAGCTTCCATGAAGGTCGCCGGGGACCCAGACAGCACCATTCGATAAAGATCAAGTCTCAACCCTTTCAAGAACTTGTTCCTCTTCGTTCGCTCTTGGTTTGCCACAGCTGGCATGTACACTAGAAGCGCAGAAAACCGCCTCGCATACTCGGCCACACGCATGTCACCCTGCTTCAGGTTATCAAACTCATGCTCTCGGCTGGCGTAATAGGACTCTGGAGTATATTCCTGTCGAAAAGCCTCACATAAACCATCCCAGGTGAGTATCGTCCCATTATCTCGAAGCATCCTAGAAGTGCCTTTCCACCAGCGCTGCGTATCATCCCGCAGCTGCAGCACTGCCAACTTCAGTCTCTTTTCCGGAGCGTACTCCAAGGTAAATAGATCCTCCATCTGAACAAGACACACCTCGGCCCTAGCACCACCCTAAGTACCGGCAAACGTCGGTGGGTTCGTCCGCTTAAATCGGGCTAAGACCAACTCCATTCCACCTATCTGCCTAGTGACGTCCTCAACCTGAGCATCGTCATCACTACCTGCTCTAGACCCCTCCGCGGAACGTCTAGTCCTCCTACCTCCTTCTCGTCTCGGCGGCATCTAAACAAGCCTAGAGGTAAGATCTCACAGCAGATAGAATAACAAGACAGATAATAGATCACATAAGTCACAGAGGCAATCAAAATCAAATAAAAACTCTGTGCCTAGACTCGAGTGTGATCCAAAGAATCGAGCTTATCCCAGTTTAAGCTCTGATACCAAAAATGTCAGGCCCCGTGCTAATTACTAACAATTAACACATAGGGGATCGACCAGCTGAACTTCCACTCTGCCCAGCTTGGTTACCTGAAGCTCCTGCAAATGGGCAACCAAACCCAAACAAATACAAAAGCAGGAAACAAGTACGAGGTCAAGCCTCAGTACGAAGAGCTATCAAAGCAGATAAACATGCAACATGCTATAAATCAATGCTATGAATGCATGAGGCTGTCAAAGGAAATCAGTCAGCTAGACCGGTGTAACAACCGGCAAATCATATCATGTCGCCTCTAAACCACGGTCTATCAACCGGAAAATCATCGGTCCGTGATCATCGGGGCTCGTCAGCCTATCACAGCTCGGCGGTAGACACTCGTATCCGGTAGTCACCGCTCCGACGATAGCGTTGGACTTTTCGGGCACGACCAATCCGTCGACCAGTCACAATGTCGCACCCAATCAGGTTATCAAATCAAATCTGTAAATCAGGCTCAAAATGTATGCATGAATGCCATTCAATATCCATGCTCAATACATAAAATGCCTAAACGTAAAAACAGTATGCATACTCAACCAAAAACAGCAACTGGTTCACGTAGGCACATAACAGTAAAGCCACAGATTTCACAACATCAAATTATAGCCATGTTCAAGCTCAAAGCTGCTAAGGGCTGCTCAATTCGTACCTTTATTCTTCAAATTACCTAACAGATTTCTCCTGATTCAAATCACGCGACAGGGACTTCCTGGAATGCTGAAATCTGTTACAGGTACTAATAATGTTACTCAATTCTGCTATAATATCGAGTTAAACCTACGGCCAGAAGCTATACTTGAGTTCTACACTCCTACGCCGGCATTAACTACAAAACAGAGCTCAAAGTTACGAAGAACGCTCACCCAACAACTCGTAAGAGTTGAAAACAGAGTCTGCTCCAGGGGACGAGCGATACGCGAACACACAGAAACTCTCGGGTCCTTCTACTCGTTGCTCATAGCTTCCAAACCAGAATCAGCAGAAAGAGCAAGTCTCAAGGAGTCCAGCGCCACCAAAATCGTCAAGAACGAAGGCTGGAAACGACGGAAATCGATGGTGGAAAGTTACGGTGAACAGTAGCAAATTCGAGGGTTTGGAAATAGAGAAGATAAGGAATGTCTGGTTCAAAAATCCAGCAGGAACCCATCCTTCACCATGAAGAAAAACCAGCAGTTGCACTAAGGAAACTCCTGCTGCTGGTTTCCACGTGCATAACAGTACTCGCCACGCGTCACTCCCTCGCTAAACCTTGCAATAACACGCGCCTACTACCAGCAGCAGCTCTCTCTATTACAACGCAACTGCTGATACCACTAGTCAACACTCAAAACGTTGACTAACACGTGTCGCCTCTACGCTCCATCTCGCGCTAAATACAACGCCGACCAGCAGCGACCATGCACACAACTAAAACCAGCAGGTAACCCTGCGTTACGCTTTCGTCACTCCTACGTCACCCTACCGAGGCAAAACTACTAGCAGGTAGCTACAGTGACGTTGACCCGCATTGACTTCACCAAAAATTCGCTGCGACTAAGTTTCCAAAATTAACGCAACGTCCAAAATCAGCAGGAAACTCAAAATTCACATGATTAATCCCAAATCAAATCAATTAATCACTAAGCTAAAATATGATTCCTCACACTACCTCTTTTGTTGCCTATCTTCTTCCACATCTTTCCAATCTCTTTCAATATGCAGGGCTCTATCTACTGCTTCTCTATAAGTCTTAGGCACGGATAGCCTAACATTCATCTTGTACATAGGCTTTAACCCTTCAACAAAATGCATCAGCTTCTCCTCTGGGTCATTACCAATAAGAGGCACGAAATAACATCCTATTTCAAACATCCGCACATACTCCTGTACGGTCATACTTCCTTGTTTCAAAGTTAGAAATTCCCTCTTCAACTCAGACCTCTTGTCTGCTGTGAAGTATTCCTTGAAGAATACTCGCTTGAAATCTCCCCAAGTAAGAATTGCCAAATCCACGGATAGCTTGGCTCCTTCCCATGAAATCATAACGTCATCCCTAAACATATAGATAGCGCACCTGGGCCTATCCAAATCTGGCATCTGGAGGTACTCAAAGATAACCTCCATCAACTTTATCCAACTTTCAGCAACTAAGGGATCTGTAGTACCACTAAACTCCTTCGGCTTCTGTCTTCGGAACTTCTCTTGAGGATCATCGTGGCTTCATCCTCTACTACTCAAAGACTGGCCATTGCCTCTGCCAGATTGTTCTACCAACAGCCTTAGGAGTTGGGTAATGCTAGCATTATTGTCTAGGTCGGGTTCTTCTAAGGAGGTGTTTCTTCTACTTCTTCATCTGCCAGAAATCTTAATCTATAGCCCGTAATCCACCACAATATGAACATCAGAACATCTAAATTAAAATAAAAATTCTCTGAAACATAAAATAAAACTCACAGCTCTGGAGAAACGATCGACGAAATCTGTTCCAAACCGGAAGTGTGTGTGTTTATCTCGGGACCATGCTCTGATACCAAGTTGTGACGCCCACGCACATGGGTGTCAACAGATTTGGGTTGAATAAAACAATAAAAGGAGAAAGAGGGGCTGAGTAAGTATTTTGTAAGGTATTGCCTTACAAATTCAATATACAAACTGATGAATTAATGGCGCCAAAATGAAACAGTAAGGGCAGATCTGACCAACAGATTTGATATACATTGCAAAGTTGTGATATTACAACTACTGGAACTCTATATGAATTCACTATCGTTGTAACAGATCTAATACAGAATTGACAAAAGATACAAAACGACAACAGCTGCGCGGAAACATCGGCCATTGATAAACACTATCACCACAGCTGGTTCAGTTCCCGCCGCCCGTCTGCCACAGCTCTGTCTCACCTGCACCATTTAAAAGCTAATGAGCCTAGAGGCTCAGCAAGTAAAATCTGAGGAAAACAAAATCACTTAATGCAGACAGACGTCTCATATCTTAACATAACTTAGTTTAAAGGAAGTCATTTAAACTTAAACATCTTTTCGTAAAAACAGATTTGAGAAATAACCCAGATCTCATCATTATTTTCTTGTGATTTATGGCTTAGAAGCTCTCCTTAGGTCCTTTGGCACTTGATCAAGCTACTTCTGAATTCAGTCTTTACGGCATGAAGCCCTATATGAAGGGGCAACCGACACGCTCGACTACTGCTCACCCTTCCTTTATGAAGGGGCAACTGTCTTGACAACTGCTCACCCTTCCTTTATTACCGTCTGTTATCTATGCCATAAAACCTTTAAAACTAAACTTTTCTTCCTTTAAAATCATATCTGGTTGAAAATAGATTTGAACATCATCGGGGTTCACTACATTTTAAAACTCGATTTTCTTTGAAATCTCACTGAGCATCCGATTCGACTACTGGGGACTTATCGCTGGGGTGAAAAACAGATATGGCTAACGAAAATAGTATTCGGATGCAAAACAGATCTTAGTCGTGGAAACAGGTTCGACCATAGCATTGCTAACGTTAAGAACAGATGTGAAGGAATAGTACTGTTAGCGTAATCAGATTTGACTTTAGAAATGTATCGCTAGCATCGAAGCACTTTTGACTATGGAATAGTAGTGCTAGCGTGAAACAGATTTGAGTTCTGGGTTGATGTCGCTGATGGGAAAGCAGATGTGACTGTAGAAATAGTGTCTTAAGAGTAAAACAGATTTGACTCACGAAACAGATATGACAGGAAGTTCAGATCCGACATGGGAATTTCAGATTTGATCATAGAATCTTGTCGCTAGCGTAGAGAAAACAGAATTGGCTACTGAACTAGTGCTACAACATCTCGACGACTTCCATGATACCAGCTCCGCCTATCTAACCGGAACAAAATCCCAATTCGACCAGCTTCGCCGATTACTTGGAGTCAAGTCCAGACATCGCCATCCACCAGGAGGAAGGACTTCATAACCTTTCGATAAACTAGAATTCGAGTGCTCAATGTTTTTTTTTAAAACAACTTCTACTTCAAAATCTGCATTTAAAACATATTGGCATTCCTTTTTTTTTAAAACAGGAAAACAACAATGAACCCGATCTTTCATTTTCATAAACATGCTTGAACATTGCTATATCTTTAGCTTAAATAGGCAAGCAAACAGAACTGAAGAAAACAATATATGCTTTAAATGGTGTAGCAAGAATCAGCTTTTACTTGCCTTAACACTGGAAACACGGAGACAGCGGGTTCCTGCAGAAATCCTCCTCAAGCACCACGACAAGCTCCAGAGAGTTTTAAGAGGATGAAAGGTTTTCTTTACAAATAAAAGTGAACTCTAACTTCACGTAAGCAATCATATAAAAGAGCATGATTGTCATTAGGTGAAAACACTCGAGTAGGCATGGGATTCCTACCAACTATTTGCATTTGGCCATAGGTATCTTTTGTATGTAGTGTTTACAAATCTCACATGTACATAAGAGTGAGTGTGTTTAGTTTGGGTATACTCAGAACGCATGCTCAATTACAGATATTGTGTGCTCGATTTGGACAACAGCATACTTTAATCTGAAGATATTATACCGGATTAATGTAACATGTCGTGTTGAGGTGATCCAATGCATTTGGCCATAGGTATCTTTTGTATGTAGTGTTTACAAATCTCACATGTACATAAGAGTGAGTGTGTTTAGTTTGGGTATACTCAGAACGCATGCTCAATTACAGATATTGTGTGCTCGATTTGGACAACAGCATACTTTAATCTGAAGATATTATACCGGATTAATGTAACATGTCGTGTTGAGGTGATCCAATGCATTTGGCCATAGGTATCTTTTGTATGTAGTGTTTACAAATCTCACATGTACATAAGAGTGAGTGTGTTTAGTTTGGGTATACTCAGAACGCATGCTCAATTACAGATATTGTGTGCTCGATTTGGACAACAGCATACTTTAATCTGAAGATATTATACCGGATTAATGTAACATGTCGTGTTGAGGTGATCCAATGCATTTGGCCATAGGTATCTTTTGTATGTAGTGTTTACAAATCTCACATGTACATAAGAGTAACTGTTTAGTTTGGGTATAATCAGAAAGCATGCTCAATTACAGAGATTGTGTGCTCGATTTGGACAATAGTATACTTTATTATGAAGATATTATACCGGATTATTATATTTTTTTTACTGAATAATGTAACATGTTGTGTTGAGGTGATTCAATGCATTTGGCCATAAGTATCATTTGTATGTAGTGTTTACAAATCTCACATGTACATAAGAGTAACTGTTTAGTTTGGGTATAATCAGAAAGCATGCTCAATTACAGAGATTGTGTGCTCGATTTGGGCAATAGTATACTTTATTCTGAAGATATTATATCGGATTCTTATATTTTTGTATTGAATAATGTTACATGTTGTTTTGAGGTAATTCAATCCATTTGGCCATAAGTGTGCTCGATTTGTCACATCTGTGATTGTATGCTCGATTTGCAGCTAATTATATTATATTTGGCATAAATTTTGCCAGAGTTTGATTAATTTAGACTAACATATGTTTAACAACAATGGACACAACGTCTGTGAGACATAAATAACATCGATACCCATATCATAAAATTTTATTTTCATGTTGAATATGAACGAAAATATCACTCCTACATTATGAAAATTAACATACAACCACCTTACGAAAAAATATGTAAATATTGTTCTGATTCCATACAATCACCATACGAACAGGAACCTACAAAAATCCTACTGACCAGTCCACAACAAAAAATGGATCAAACACCACTGAACATTACAATAACCCTTCCTACAACAGCCATCACAGAATTACTCAAAAAACGTTTCTCATCGATCCTAATATCGTGGCTGCAATGTGGACTCGGTAAGCATCAACATCAGCTTTCTGCTCGCATTCCCAGATTTCAGGTGTGTCATAAGCAAGACAGTGCAATCACATGCACAAATAAACTCCACAACTGAGGGTTGGTCCTCGTTGCTTACAACATTCTCTAACCAAATCCTGACTAGCTAAATTAAATCGTGATAAATGACGTAAACAACCAGCTAAAAATCGTATCTGCAATTAAGATACTACATTAATACTGCAATTCAAATTAATGTCAATCAAAACTTTCTTTCAATGATACTCACGCAAACTTTTGTCGTTCCAACTGCAAATGTATCGTGGTTCGAGTTCCAAAGTTTAAAAATTCCTTCCTACCTATTGAAAACCAGCAAATACCAATGCCACCGATCGTTAATGGGGAAAATTACATACCTGCATCTTGTAAATATATCTTAATGCAATTCCATCAGTCTACTACGTGTGAAAGATGTCAATCTTGATAGAAAAGCTTCGTAATCAGTGTTCTGTAACTTTCTTCTTTTCCCATATTTTTCCAAGTGATCAAGAATATTTCGCTAAAGACATCAACATATATTAATGCATATTAACAGAAATATATAATCAAGTGAAACTAAACGAGTACGAATTGACACAAACCTGCACATTTGTATCCACACAATAAATTTCAGAGCCATTCATCAAGCTTTGCTTTTGCATCACTCTCATGTATACATTAATTATGTCAGATGCAACTGGCTCACGAAACAACAAAGTACAAATGTATGGCCACCTAATTTTATATACTCATCCTCCCAAACGATAACATTACAAGAATAAAAAAATTTGTGACATGATAAAAATGACGAAACCAATATGAGGGAAAAATGTAACATGTTAAAAATCAACTTACTCAAAATTTTCTTTTGCAAGAAATTCTGTCACCGACTTTCTATCTTCATGTAAGGCCTTTTCATGCCCAATAAAATCCGCTCGCCCTTTGAATTCATCCATTTCCTCCTCCCCCTGCTACTGCTCTCTTCATCATCAAGAACAAACGAATGTCCTATAGTAGCTAACTATTCAGTCATACAAGTAAAATCCACACATCGTACAAACTATTTAAATAAAAACACATAATATTAAAGTAAAATAATGTAACAAAATGGAATCATTGTATGATCCATGTACCTGTTTTTAACTTTCCTTTTTCGTTTCGGTGTTGAGCTAGGTGGAGTCACAAACATCGAACCTTTTCTTTTCTTGACACGATCAGCCCTTGTCCTCACATTATCCACAATGGTAGAATGGAGAATGGTCATTTCATCTACTTTTTAAATAGCAATATCACTACCACGAGTGCTCTCATTACTTTGACCAACATCCCTCCTCTCATCTGATGCATCGTCTTTATGGGACCCTTCTACATCCTTATCCTCTTTATCCAACTCAGCAACAACATTACGTACAACAACATCAATATCATAAAACGAACCTACTGCATCACGTACTATCTCAAACTTAGCTTTTTTTGGGGATTTATCGAGCTCACCAACGCCTTCGCCACACTTTTCACCCTTCTCCACCACAGGCTCTTTCACATTCAATCCACGTTTCATATTTTGGTCCTCAAGTTCAGCACACCTCTTTTCCAATAATTTAATCTCCTCCGTTTGTCTTATGACAATCTTCTCCAATCTTCTCACTTCAGACATTCCATCATCGAGCCTTTGAACACGTTTTATGTCCACTAACTTCTCCTCCTCATTAAATGGTTGTATAGACAGAACCTGCTCACAATTGAAACAATAAAAATAAGGAAACAATCAACTAAACCAAGCGTCAACTTTATGCAACCTTTTCTAAAAATCTAGAAGAAAATAACACATACCTGAGTTACATTTATATGTTTCAATAATGATTCGACTTCATCATTTTTCAATGGAATCTTATTTCCCATCCAGCGAAACAACCTAGGGTATACATTTAAACTCCGGCGAACTCCTAAAGTTGGGACAGTTTCGTACACCAATGCCTAAACAAAAAAAAAGTTAAGATTAGAATAAACATACACAACAAAAAATTTAATAAAATACATACTAAACTAACCATCAATCCAACTACGCATCCATCCACATAAATTTTACTCCGGAGATGGCATAGTTCTCGATAAAAATTGGAATGCAGCATCGCCCCAGGCATGATCGAAAAATGTAGTAAGATCATCCAGATAAGGAATATGAAACTAGGCATGACGTAACTAGCGGTGGAGAATATAATGCAATTGAAAATGAAAAAAATAAAAAAACGAACAAAATCATAAATTTCATTTTCACCGGTGCTTCCTGCAAGTAAGATCATCTTCTCACGAATTGTTTCCCGATCGGCATTCGTCACTTTGCCGGCGAAGTGACGTGACAAAAATCATGACACCATTTTCAGGTCCAAATCAATAGGTTGACCACTATTATGCAGACCAAGAATAATAGAGAACTCTGATGAACGGAACAGAATCATAACATCGTCATTAACAAAACGAACATGATTTCAGGAAGTAATCAATTCGACCACTACTGATCGCAAGAACAGGAATATCAATCCATTTAGAAAATTGTGAATCAAAAATACGAATTCGTTGTCGCTCGCCTAAGATCGGCTTCAAATAGCTCATGACTTTACTAAAGTAGGCAGGGGAGCATCGTGAATAAAATTGTTTGCCAATCTTCTTCGCATGTAAATCGTCAACTACTTCATCTTCTGCTATCATTTATGAACAATAAAAAAATTACACTTTTAATATTTAAACTGAATATAAGTTTAATATCGACAAAACAAATTAAATCATAAAACCCTCAAAAACATAAAAGCAACAATAATAGTTTAAAAACCGACAACAAGTTCAACAAAGTAAATAAACAATTTCTTAAACATAAATATCGAATTTCAAAGATACAAAATTACCCTTCGTACCTTTGCCCTAATTCTTCTTATTTTTACTTCTACGAGAGAGATTTTCCGTAGTACCTTTCTTCGGATTATTCTTCACTACCTTTTTCCACATTATCACTTTTGGATTGGAAACTCTTCTACCGACGTTCTTCAAAAAATTGGAAATTATAAAAAATCAAACAAATGCATGGAAACATGGATATCAGAAATAAAACTAACAAATACATTACTAATCATCTAATAGTTCCTACAAACGCAAGCTAATAAGTTCATATACTGCAATTCCAAAAGTCCAATGTTGCTTTTATTTAAAAGGTCGGCTATCAAAGAAACAATGGCTAAAGCCTGTTAGAAAATCAACATCATATCCTACAATACACATATATCTGAAAATCACTACAGTTGAATTTGGCAAACTTGATTCAAATGGAAACAATTCCCTGCCACCTTTGTACAACATCTCCACTTAAAATGTGGATAAATGCGTATAGCATTACACTGGGAAATCACTACAATTGCGTATAGCAAATGTGTAACCTGGGAAATCACTACAATTGAATTTGACAAACTTGAACACGCAAACTTACAATGCGAACCAAATCGGCGTCAAACCTGTCAACCAATCGACAAGCAGAAGTCGGCAGGGACAAGAAGAGGACTTGGGGAAATCAGTAGAAATCGGCAGGGACAACAAGAGGACTTGGGGAAATCGGCAGGGATGAAATCGGCACAAATCGGCAGGGAGAAGAAGGAGAAATCGGTAGGCACAAATCGGCAGGGAGAAGAAGGAAATCAGGGGGAGAAATCGGGAACAAATCGAGAAGAAATGGGAATGAAACATGGATGTAGATCGGGGAACAAAAACAAGGGGAAAGAGAAATCGGGAACAAATTAAAAAAAACTTGAGAAGATAGAAATACATTGGAAAAGAGAGAAATAAGTTTTAGGGAATTAGAAACAAGTTTGTATTTAATCAGGGACTGCAGAATAATTTTCAGATACATAAGGACTGAAAAGTAACTTGACTTTCTGATCAAGGATTTATCACCAATTTACCCTTGGAATATTGATATTTTGTTATTTTTCTTTAATTTTATCTTCTCTTTTCCTTTACTTTTTCCCTTTCTGTTTTGGTGTATATAGTCTTTTTGCATTTCACGGCTTCTTTCCCCCCACCCCCACCCCCACCTTTTGTTCTTGTTTTCAGTCAATTTCTATGCTACTGTATCGTGTTAGCCATTTTAGATGATAAAAGAACATATACATACAATAAAAAAAACTTAATATAATTATAAGTTATTTACATTTGATGCATGTCGTTTCTAGAATGAAACCAAGAATATAGAAGGAATGCAAGAATCCTCAAAAAAATTAATTAAAAAAGAGATGGAACCCTTGAAATAAGGATTATTCGCTGTCATATACTGTGATGAACAACTAATAACTATATAAACTTGGTCACACCTAGTATATTCTTCGACAAATATAGAATCAATTAGTGTTCTTTCTGATATTTAAATATTGTATATAAATACTAAGATATTGTTAGGTTAATTTCCCGGTAAGTGTAATTTTTTGGTCTTTTCATAATTAAAATAAATAGTATTGACTTAATAATAAATTTCATGACATAAATTAATACCCCACAAATTTAATAAATTATGACCATAATCTTAGTAGTGTAACTCTCTCGTATACTTTTTAATTTTTTGATTTTGATTAAATTTCCTAACTATGTATATTAAAGAAATCAACTAAATTGACTCTCATGAAGATGTACCATTTCAAATTAATAATTTCCTTTTTCCTTGCCTCTAATTTTGTGGCGTCCTAGTCCACCAATTTTACAAAACGATTCTCTAATGTACGAAGAAAAGCGTACAACTTTAAAATTTAGGATTTGGAATAAAGTATAAGATTCAGGGATGGTTGTGCAATTTAAAGAAACAATTCAACTCACGCAGGGAATAACAGATCAGAAATTGGGAAGGTGCAAATTGATACCAATACGTAAGCTGATCTTACACACGCTGAGAAACAATAATCATATTAAGATCGTTTGGACGTTCAATGCAAACAACTTGCGGGCCATAACAGATTCGAGCAAAAACAGATCGAGGTACAAAACAGCTTGCGGGCTGAAACTGCTCCGAATGAAAACAGTTCGGGGTGCGAAAATGTAAAACCCAGAAATCCGTAAATCCACAATGTCAAATAATCTTTGAAGGGTTTAATTTGCTAATTTCAGTATCCTTCTTTAGCTTCATTTCAGTGATTCAGCTTTTTCCTGAGCTGAATATCAGATTAGACCAGGAACCGATTCGCAGGAGTGGCGAGTTCTAACAAGCACGGTTCGAGTTTTTAAAATGTTTTGTTTTAAAAAAAAAGAAAAATAAAAATAATTTAAACATAATGGTTTACGGTTGGTGTAGATGGTTTTAAACCTACTACACTGTTTTCATTATCTGAGTTCCTTTAAGGCAGTGAAGTGCTCGTATAAACCGCAAACCAACCAAAGAGTTTCTTTAAAGTTTTCTTAAGCTTTTCGATCGTGCTTGTGGGAGATTCAAAGCCAGAGCTGTTCTCTGCAACCTGTCGTTCATATTTGAGGCAAGTAAACTCTGTTTCTTGCTGCTTCTGTGAAAGCATATTATTGTTCACCTTTCTCTGCGTGATGTTGCTTTCTGTTTGCATCTGTTTAGAGTTTTGAGTAATGTTTAAAGGTTTTCAAATGATGTTAGAATCTGTACGTTTTCGGTGGTTTCGAAAATGATTTTAAAGTTCCCAAATATTTTACAATGGAGTTTCTACGACAGTTGGAGCCGTCGTCTCTTTTTTAAAATGTGTCGGTTGTACGTATGTAGCTTCAGAGAATAAGTTTTGATAAATGGTTAGGGATGAGGTTCTGAGCTGACAGGCGGAGCTGGTCTGGTTAGGGTGCTATTCTGGTATCTGATAAGCTTATCTAATTGGTTCGGACTTCAACAAGCTGTTTTCAGTACTCGTGCTGGATAGCTAAGGATGAGTTTTGAGTTGATAGGCAAGCTGGTCTAACTGGAACGCTGCTCTGATCTGATAAGCTTAGCTAATCGGTTCGAACTTCTCCAAGCTGTTTTCACGAAATAGCTAGGAACGAGGTTCTGAGCAGATAGGCAAAGCCGGTCTAGTTAGAACTCTGACCTGATAAGCTTAGCTAGTCTATTCGAATTTTTCTAAGCCGATTTCATTGTTCAGCCCGCTCCCAAGCTGATTCCTTTGTTCAGCCCGCTTCCAAGTTGGTTCCCTTGTTCAGCCCGCTTCCGAGCTGGTTTCATTGTTCAGCCCGCTCGGGATCTGGTTTTTCCCTTCGAGCCGCTCTAATCTCGCAACCTGATCTTTTTACCCTAAGCTGAGTTGACCTTGGTTGAATTTCATAATTTAGCCCGATTATTCTAAGTTTTGTTGACTTTCCCTAAGTTGAGTTGACCAACCAGTCGTAAGCTATTTTCTACACCCAGAGTTGTTTTACACCCGTAAGCTATTTGCTCCACCTGGAGATGTTTTACACCCGTAAGCTGTTTTATTCACCCAGAGTATTTTACACCCGCATGTTGTTTTCTTCACCTAGAGCTGTTTTACACCCATAAGCTATTTTCTTCTCCGAGTTGTTTTTATGCTCGTAATCTGTGTTGCTCACTTATAGTTGTATTTATGCCCGTGATCAGTTTTCTATCATGAGCTGATTTTCTATTCTGAACCAGCATGCTCGTGTTGTCGCTTCACTCCGAGCTGGTCAATCTTAGACCCGCTCTGGACTGGTACAATGATTTCGAGTTAAATCTTCGTTTCTTTTAGAAAGTATAACTCCAATCCGTTCGCAGTTATATCCTTTCTGAGAGATAGTTCATCAACTCAGAGCTATGCTTTTCGCTATTAACTTTTAGAAAGTATAACTCCAATCCGTTCGCAATTATATCCTTTTTGAGAGATAATTGATCAACTCAGAGCTCTGTTTTTTTCTATTCACTTTTATATCCCGAGCTGATGCCAGTTTTCTATCCGAGCTGATCCCAAAAATCCTAGAGCTGTTGTTTTGTCGTACACTCAGCAGTCATTTCAGATAAAAATGCAGTTTTGTAGCAATGAACCGCTTGCGTACAGTCTGTTATTTCAAATGTTTTAATTATATATGGCAAGGTTACAGAATAGAGATGACAGAATACCATATTTTTTAAAGTTTAAAGGATGTATATTTCAAAATTTAAATGATTTATGGCAAAGATTTCAGACGATCAGTACTGGGAGGGTGAGGACGCTGATTGACGGATCGGTGTGCCCCTCCATAGGAAGGATAAGGATCCTAACGAACTAAATGCCCCCTTCAACAGTTAAGTTGGAATTTATTCCCCAGTTCCTGAATTCAGATGATAGCTTGATCGAGCGAACTGACCTATGGAAGTTTTTCTTCGTCGTAACGAAAGAAAATAAGAAAATGGTTGTTTACAGCCTCAATTTTGAGCAAAGATTATGTTAAAGTTTACTTCCTTTATTACCCGTTAATGTAAGTATGTTTAAGAAATTTCAGTTATGCTATCTCAGTTTATAGTTCTTTCAGCTTTCAGTTTACGGTAAAACTATTTTCTATGCATGACTTTGCTATCACCAGATTTACCAACTAAGCCCCTAGGCTCACTAGCTTTCATGGTTGCAGGTCAGGTCTTTCCTTTAGAGTTGGCTACGTGAGATGGAGCAGATCGGGAAAGTTGTGTTTATCGAAAGACCAGCGTTTCAGTGCTGTTACATGCCGCTTTCTTTTGTGAATTTGTATCAGACTGTTCCTTTTTTGAAGTGTTCTAAAATGATTTCTACCTTTTTGTATCAAAAGATTGTTATGCCAGTAATTGTACTCTGATCTTATTCCCTCTAAGCTGATACAGCACGCGAGCTGTTTGTGTTGAATGTTTATATTATTTCAATTACTGTTCTCCCAGTACGTGTGTGATCAGCTCACGAAGTTTCACCAATTCTCGCATTGCAATTCCTAATCTGTTTAGCTACACGTGAGCATAATTGTTCTTTTATCGCACAACCATCCCTGAACGTTGATTTCTTTTCAATTCAAAAAATTCAAAAAAGTTGTGCGTATTTCTGTAAGCTTTCGAGTGTGTTTTGAAAGAAACGGTGGACTAGGATGCCACAACTTGGTATCAGAGCATGGTCCTTGAGATAAACACTTGCCTCCAGTCTGAGACAGTTCTCGCCAGCCGCTTTCTCCAGTTTGTGAGTTTTATTTTTAGTTTAATTTAAAATTCAAAGCATCCCTTCCGGGTATTTATGTGGTGGATTGGGCTTAAGTTTTAGTTTATGTCAAGAAGAAGTATAGGTGGAGGTAGAGGTAGAGGAGGAAGGAACGCTATGTTAGGAAATGCCGACTCAGGTGACAACAATCGTGTCTTAGCTAGGATTGCCAAACTGCTAGAGTGATTAGTGGAGCAATCGAGTCAGGATAGTGGTCAATCATCAGACCGGGGATCTAGCCATGAGGATCCTCAGAAGAGGTGTTGGTGCAAATAGAAATGCCAGACTTTTCAGCTCAGAGACCGGAGGTCGTCCAAACGACCAACGACCGATCAGCAGAAATCCCAAGGGAAACAACCTCAACCACTCACTCAGTTCCCAAGATAAGCAACAAACCGTCTTGTCCAATATGCAACAAGAAGCACACTGTTCAGTACAGAGTTGGTCAGAATGTGTGCTACAAGTGCGGTGCCCCATGTCACATTGCTAGGAAATGTCCCCAGCCAAAGCAGCCCATAACCAGTGGAGCATGCGTGATGTCGGCTGATCAGGCGAATCCAGATGCCACAGAAGCTTCGGGTGAGATTACTAGTATTGCTGGTATGAATTTATTTGCTTAGTTAGACCGCGGAGCAACCCGTTAGTTATATCAGAACCTTTTGTTAAGAAACTACCCATGAAACCTGAACGATAATTCGTAGGTTATTGTGAGGCTGTGCCATCAGGAGAGAGACTTGTACCTAATAGTATGTTTCGTAGCATTGAGCTTAGGCTCCAAGGATATTTAACGACTGCCGACCTAATCGTATTATCGATGCCCAAGTTTTACATAATTTTGGGAAGTTATTGATTTTAAACTAAGGACAGTAGAGGTTAAACAACCCCGAGAGAATCAGTTTCTGTTTGAAACTAACCAGATTAGGGAATCCCCTTGTGTGATTTCAGCTCTGAAAGCCTAAGCTATTGAGAAAAGGATGTTTAGGATTTTGGCTAGCTTTTCGTCCATAGCTATGATGAGAAACCTAAGCTGATGAATGTGGTAGTAGCGGACGCCTTTCTCAAAATTGTTCCAGGTGACATCTTAGATCGAGAGATTGAGTGTGCGATCGAAGTGGTACCCAGTGTCACCCTATATAAAATGCCATATCGACTTGTTCCTACAGAGATGAGAGAATTGTAGGATCAAATTCAAGATATTTTAGACAAAGGCTTAGGGAGCACCTGTGCTGTTTTGTTAAGAAGAATGATGAAAGCTTGAGGTTGTGTAAAGACAAAGAGTTGTTTAAGATGACGGTGAGGAAGAGTAGCCCCTTCCGAGAATCGAAGACCTGTTGATCAACTTCAAGGAGCAACAGTGTTCCCTAAGATTGGTCTCCGATCTGTATACCACCAGCTGAAGATTGAAGCTAGCGGATATTTATAAAGCTGCCTTCAGAACGCGCTAAGGTCAGTACAAGTTTTAGTGATACCATTTGGATTGACGATTGCACTTTTAGCATTCATGGATTAGGAGTAGAGTGTTCCAACCTTATCTGGATCAGTTTGTATGTGTTTATAGGTGACACTTATATCTACTCTAAGAATAGTAAAGAGACCTCGAATCATCTTAAGACAGTGTTGCAAATTTGTAGGATAGGCAATTTTTTGTTGAGTCCTATTAGTGTGAACCCTGGTTAGGGAAGGTTACATTTCTAGGCCACTTAAATTTTAAAGATGGACTTTGCGGTAAGACTGCCCAGAACTCCTCACAGTTTCAACTCCATTTAGGACATAGTTGATTGTTTAACTAATTCAGTTCACTGTCTATCAGTAAAGATCACCTACTATCTGAACAGATTTTCTGATATGTATGTCAATGAGATAATGATGCAAATCTGATAGGGTAATCCAAATTCTAGGGGATCTGCTCCGTGCTTATGCTATAGACTTTACTGAAAGCTGGGATTAGAAGCTTCCTTTGGTAGAGCTCGTTTACAGTAACAGTTACCAAGCTTTGATTAAGATGGCCCCTTATGCAACTCTATATGGTTGATAGTGCAAGACACCTATTTACTAGGATGATGTAAGGGAGAGAGCTGATCTGGGTCCAGATATAGTTGAGCAGTCGTTACCCTGAGCTGTTTAAGTAAGTTAAATATCGAGGACGAAATTTTTATAAGGAGGGTAGAGTTGTAACGTCCAGAGATCCGTAAATCCACAATGTCAAATCTTAAAAGGGTTTAATTTGCTAATTTCAGTACCATTATTTAGCTTCATTTTAGTGATTCAGCTTTCTTCTGAGCTGAATTTCATCTTTCGTCTGAGATTAATTTCAGATTAGACCAGGAACCGGTTCGCAAGAGCGACCGGACGAGTTCTAACAAGCACGATTCGAGTTTTTAAAATGTTTTGTTTTAAAAAAATTAAAAATAAAAATAATTTAAAAAGAATGATTTCTGTTGGTGTAAAGGATAAGATAATGATTTCAGTTGTCCTTCAACCCATGCCCTGCGTGCAGTTTTTAAAACCTACTACACTGTTTTCATTATTGGAGCTCCTTTAAGGTCGTGGAGTGCTCCTCTAAACCAGAAACCAACCAAAGATTTTCTTTAAAGTTTTCTTAAGCTTTTCGATAGTGCTTGTGGGAGATTCACCGCCGGAGCTCGTCTCTGCAACCTTTCGTTCAGCTTTGAGGCAAGTAAACTCAATTTCCTGCTTCTATGAAAGCATATTATTGTTCACCTTTCTCTACGTGCTTTTGCTTTCTGTTTGCATCTGTTTAGAGTTTTGAGTAATTTTTAAAGGTTTTCAAATGATGTTAGAATATGTACGCTTTCGGTGTTTTCGAAAATGGTTTTAAAGTTCCCAAATGTTATACAGTGGAGTTTCTACGACAGTTGGAGCCCTCGTATCTTTTTAAAATGTGTGGGTTGTACGTATGTAGCTTTAGAGAATAAGTTGTGATGAATGTTTAGGGATGAGGTTCTGAGCTGACACGCGGAGCTGGTCTGGTTAGGTGCTATTCTGGTATCTGATATGCTTAGCTAATTGGTTCGAACTTCTCCAAGCTATTTTCAGTACTCGTGCTGGATAGCTAAGGATGAGGTTCTGAGCTGATAGGCAAGCCGGTCTAACTGGAACGCTGCTCTGATCTGATAAGCTTAGCTAATCGATTCGAACTTCTCCAAGTTTTTTTCACGGAATAGCTAAGGAAGGGGTTCTGAGCAGAGAGGGAAAGCCGGTCTAGTTAGAACTCTGTTCTGATCTGATAAGCTTAGCTAGTCTATTCGAATTTTTTCTAAGCTGATTCCATTGTTCAGCCCGCTCCCAAGCTGATTCCTCATTTCAGCCCGCTTCCAAGTTGGTTCCCTTGTTCAGCCCGCTTCCGAGCTGGTTTCATTGTTCAGCCTGCTCGCGATCTGGTTTTTCCCTCCGAACTGCTCTAATCTCGCAACCTGGTCTTTTTACCCTATGCTGAGTTGACCTTGGTTGAATTTCATAATTTAACCCGATTATTCTAAGTTGTGTTGAATATCCCTAAGCTGAGTTGACCAACCAGTCGTAAGCTGTTTTCTTCACCCAAAGCTGTAAGAAATAAGAAAAGGGTTGTTTACAACAGCAGGATTGAGTAAGTTACTTTATTTATTACCAGTTAATGTTTTAAATGTTTTTAAGTATGTTTTAGCATGCTCAGTTTATGCTTTCTCAGCTTCAAGTTTACCAGTTTACAGTTTTATCAGCTTACGAGATGTTCAGCTTTCGCGATCTATTAGCTTCCGAGCTTTCAGTTTTCAGTAAAAGCTATTTTCCATGCATGTACTTCCTGCTTTTGCTATATCAAGATTTACTTGCTGAGCCCTTAGGCTCACTAGCTTGCTTGGGTACAGGTGAGGATTTTTAGAAAGAGCTGGAAGATGCGAGCTGAATCAGGACGTCGAAGTGTGTTTATCGATGAGCCAGCGTTTCCTTGCTGTTATAGGCCGTATCTCTTTTTGTGAATGAAGTTTTATTAGACATCTCGTTTCGAACTGTTTCTAATCTGATTTTGAATTATTTGTATCAAACGTTGTCTTTATTATTTTCGCACTCCGATCTGTTTGGCTCTAATCTGTTATAATCCGCAAACTGTTTGTGTTTAACGTACAAATGACCTTAATTTGATTATTGTTTCTCCGCCTGAGTAAGATCAGCTTACATATTACAATCAGTTTGTACCTTCCCAACTTCTGAGTTGTCGTTCCATGTGTGAGCTGAATTGTTCTTTAAATTGCACAACCATCCTTGAATCATATTCTTTCTTCCAAATCCTAAATTTGAAAAAGTTGTACACTTTTCTTCGTACTTTAGAGAATCGTTTTGTAAAATTGGTGGACTAGGGCGCCACAATTTATGGGAGGGTCTAAAGCATGTGGAGAAGCGATTTTCTTCTGGTTTTTTTTTATATATATCTCAACTGTTATATGTGAGCGTGTGTCCTTGTTTCTTGCTTTGTGTGAGTTATAGCAAGTTGCTATGCAGATTTTAAATGCCCTTTTCCCTTCTGTTCGGTGGTGGTGTGCCTGTGTGTCGGAAGCAGCTAATTTCTTTGTGCATGTCTTTTTTAAAATTATTTATTTCTTTGTAAGTCGTGACGCTTTGGGTTGAAGGAGCCTTATTCATGGTTTGAAGTTCTTGGTGTCCTTTTAAAATAAAATAATGATATGTATACTTATGTGTGTGTATATATATCTGCATGGGTGTTCTTGTTAGGCTTTTCTTTTTTCAAGGGAGAAACAAATTTGAAAAAAAAATTGTTTTATTGCGTCGAGCTTTGAAGGATTGTATTTCCTTGAGACAAAATTTTTTTATGCTTCCTTGTGTGAAGCCGTGTGCTGTTCGGTTTATTTTGAAAAAAATTTGCTTCTCCAATTTGTAAAAGTCGTGCGTGTGTGTGTGGATGAGCTTCGTGGTTTTATTTTGGTTTAGAAATTTATGGGAAAAATTTTGAAAGAAAATTTATTTTTGAGAAAAATTGTTTTTGAGGAAAATTGTTTTGAGGAAAAATGTTTTGAGATTTTAAAGGCTTTATGGCAAATTTATGATTCATATTATGGGCATGTGGATACCGGCCAACGGATAGAGATGCCCCGCCAAATTATTACGGACGTATGGATGTCGACCGACGGGTCGTGGTGCCCCGCCAACTTGACTGATTAAGGGCGTGAGAATGTCGGCCTTCGGGTCGGGGTGTCCCGTCAAATTAATGGATCCATATTAGATTGTTTAAGCGACTTGACTGATGACTGCACGAAATTTCTGAGCCACACTTCATAAAATTAATGGAGGAATGATTAAAGTATTTTGAGGTTAATGGTTTATTTTGAGGTTAAGGTGAATGATTGAAGGATTTTATTGATGATAAATCCTCTTATTTTGACAATGGATTGCGTTGAGGTTAAGGGGATTTTTGAAGGATTTTATTTCGCGACCTTTTTTTTTGAAGAGTTGACAAAATGAGTTTATATTAAAATAAAAATATTTTATTGCATGTGCATGTATTATGTATTATTTGCTATTCTCGGAGTTTACTTGCTGGACCTTTAGGCTCACTAGATGTCATCGATGCAGGTGAGGTGTAAAGGCAGTGCTGGTTGGCGAGGGCTCGGTTGGGGTGAGAAGGCGCTTATCGATGGACACACGTTTTCCGTAGTTTAGAACATTTTTACGATTTTCAAATTTTTTTTTCTTTGAAAAAAAAAATTTTATGAGTATTTATTTGAGTTTTCAGCGTTTCATGGTTGGACGTTTACGATGACGCCTGATTTGAACAACCTTAATGAATTATTTAGTATTTGAATCTTCTGACTTATGTAGCCTTTAAAAAAAAATATTTCGCATTTTTCATTGAAAAGTCGGGCGTTTCAACTTGGTATCAAAGCATGGTCCTATAAGATAAGCTCTCACCTCCACTCCGCGACAATTCTCATTCTGCCGTACCACCAAATCTGTAAGTTTTAAGTTAAAATGTTACGTTTTAGTTTTTGCTTTCTTTTGAAGTCTAAAACAATATGTTAAAGTAAGTTTGAGATATTTATTGCTATCTTTGAGGTTTGAAATTTTATTAAAATGGTATTGTTTATTTATAGTTAAATGTTCAATTATGTTGGTCATGTGGTGGAATCGGGCTATTGGTTACAGATAATGTCTGGTAAAGGAAGAGGGAGAAGAAGTTCATCACTTGAGGATGATGGCTCTGGCAGCAGCACCCGAGTTTAGCCGGGATGGCTGAGTTGTTAGAACAGTTTGTGGGACAAGCGTGGAGGTGGACTGTCAGTCGGTCGAGGGCTTCACCATGAGGATCCACAGGAGCTCTTCGGGCGTCAGCGCCCCAAGGAGTTTTCTGGTACTACGTATCCACTCGTGGCGGAGATCTGGATCAAATCCCTGGAGGTTATATTTGACTACCTTCAGATGGCTGACCGTGACCGACCTAGATGCGCCATCTACATGCTGAGGGATGGCGCCATGATCTGATGGGAGGGAACTAAATTGACCGTTGACCTGGCTAATCTCACCTATGATGGATTCAAGAGAATATTTTATGATCAGTATTGTGAGGACTGTAATTAATCGATCTAGTTAATGTTATGTTTCGAGCAGATTTGGGGAATTAAGCTGGAATTGGTTATATAGTAACTAACGAATTAGTCAAATCTAAATGGTGATTTAGTCCCGAGAGGTACCTCATGCTGAGTAAGCTGTTAAGAAGCTTCGGATTTGACTTAGTAGTGTATCGGGTGTGTATCGTGAATGAAGGGAGAGAGTAAGCGCTGGGTATATTTGGTGTATCGGGCGCAGTTGTATCAGATTTGGAGAATACCCCACGCGAGTGAATTAGAGGCGCTGTGAGAATCGGTCTGGTTCACGGTTGGAGTAGATCGGTTCGTTGTTTTCAGATTTGAGTGAGATCGGGGTGTCCAGATCTGACTCTTATGAATTTGAGCGAGTTGTCTTGAGACGGAGATGAAACGATGTCATTTTGGATTAACCGGGTAGACGGGGTTTGAGTATAAGTGATGCGATGTCGTTTGGCATATACCAGATTTGGTGTTTGTTGAGTATGATTGATGTGATGCCGTTTAGCGAGCATCAGATGTGATGAGGGCTGGACACTGGTGAGACGTCGTTTGGTGGTAGTCAGATTTGGTTAGCGAGAGAAATCAGATTTGGCCAGCGTAGAAGAGTCAAAGCTGGTTAAGTGCTCAGATCTGAGTTACCGATGGCACTGTAGCGTTGACTGGATATTTATATATAGGTGTTGACCAACACTTAGCGAATTGGAGACCCGACATTTCTTATCTTCTTCCCGAGAGAGATACCGACTTACATCTGTTCTTCAAAACCTTACTATTCACTCGAACGCTTTTCCTCCGATTGCCGTTGATCTATGCTGCCGTTTGGAGCAAGATTGGTGCCGCTGAGCTCGTCTCCTTAAGATCTTTCGATTGATATCATTTTGGAGACTTGAGTCGTCGAGTTGAGGGAGTGCGAAGTAGTTGCGGGGTTCGAATATCTTCATGATTTCTGACCAGTAGTCCTTTCGTTCTTAAATAACTTTGGGTAAGTGGTTTCTTCCTATTCCGAGCTTTGATTAGCACTGGTTATCTTGTTTGAGGTATCGGTTTGGGTTGAGTTGTTGGTAGCACCCAAATCTGTTCCAGTATAGTTATCCCCGAGCTGTTTAGGTGTGGCTGAGCAGGTGGTACCAACGTGATTGTTCGAGCAGATTCTGTTAGGTGTTCGCAAAGAGCTGTTGGAGCTGTGTTCTCGTGCGTGAGCTGCTGAGCGTGTGCCGCTGTGAGATCTGTTGAGGTAGTATTTGTACGAGTTCGAGGTACGATTGAGCTTATACTAGCAGCTTTGATATAATCATGTTAGTATTTCCTGCGTGATGTGAGCTGCTGTGTGGCGTGATCTGCCGTGTATATGTGCTAGCTGAACATGTCTAGCTGTGCAGATAATTGTGGTTCTCTGTTCTAATTGTCTTTGTGTTATTTATTGCGTTTATAGTGAGCTGGAATCTGTCTTGCATACACGCATATCATATTGAGCCTGATTTAATTGAGAACCGATCGATTGATAGTACCAGTATGCTGATTCTAATGGATTTGAGAAAATGAAATGATTGAGGTGTCGGGTGGCTACCATATCCTTGACTCCCTGCCGTGAGGTTTGTAGATTACCCTGAGGTTCACTTGGGTGGCACTGTTGGCCACAATGGCGGATCCGGATCCCGTTTCCTGGGGGCGCAGCGGAAGTTAAAAATTTCCCCGGGATACGTTCAATACATCAATACAATTCAATAATCATACATAGGATGTTTATCGAATCGTTACCTTGTTGGCGTCTGGGCGCCTGGCTCCAACCAGAATCACAGGGAAACTGGCTCTTGAATTGTAGGCGGCGGTAGATCCTCCTAATCAAGTCCACGACCGAAATCAAGATTCCTCCGTCAATCTGCACTAGAAGATCTGACGGATTCTGGCACGGACGGAAACTCCTCGTTGCGGTGATCGAAACAAGTCCGATCACGTAGGTGGCGGCACGGGGCGGCGCAAGGCAGCGGCGATGTGAGGGAGAGGAGTGGGCGGCCGAGAGAGGGTGGCTAGGGTTTTGTGAGAGTGTAGTTCTTTTACATGAAGCCCTAGACCAAGTCTAGTTGTAATTAAGTGATGGGCTTGAACCGGCCCAATGGACTTGGGTCAGGCCCAGGTACATATGAACATTCGGTTCAATCCTGTTACTACTATTTCATTATAATTCCGATCGACGATCAGATCGGACCAATCGACTCAGTTTCCAAAACTGAATATTATGATGCGAAAAACAATTTTCCAGATCATCTAGCTCAAAATAGCAGTTTAGCCCCTCAACTTTGAATATTATGATGCGAAAAACAATTTTCCAGATCATCTAGCTCAAAATAGCAGTTTAGCCCCTCAACTTTGGAAAATCGCAATTTGACCCCTGTTGACTTTTAGGAATTCGCACTCCCTAAAATCCTCTTCCTATGCTCAACACATTGACCTCAGTTTTCGTGCGGGAATCATGAATCCAGTACTTGTGTGACCCTCAATGGTTCAGGGATACAGCTAGCCGTGGGCCCACAACCATTGTGGCTCCGAAATCACAATTTCGGACTTGCCCAACGGATCATGGTAAAGCGCCTAGCAACATCACCCCATGATCCCCTAGGTATCACTGATAGTGCCTGCAAGAACCAGTTGGTCGTGGTTAGCGTACAGTACGGTCCTTTCAACACATATATCCCGATCAGATCAACGACCATTGGTAAATCGAGAGTCGCTAGAGATCCGATATCTATGCATACATCTTGGAGATCAAAGAGTGACATCACGAGTGTAACTAGGCAAACCCATTTACCTAAAACACATCCAGTACTCTGGCCAGAGATTCATACACTATTATCCCCTCAGATAGCATAGGATATCCACGCATGAAAGCGAGCGGTGAATCCTCGACAACGAAGCATCGACTCCTACATGCATCACGACCTCACCCAATCCTGCCGCCTAATGACCCCAAGTGAGTCGGCAAACGGGTCAAAGTGAGGCGCCTATCATGTAGAGTCTCAATAACGTTTCGAGTAGTGAGGACTAATCAGTACAACCAAGACCTCGGACTTATCCACTCGACAAATGGTAACCACTTGGAAAGTCCGAACGAGGGTAGTTCGATAGATCACCAGGTCACTATCCATCTTCATGATCAGAACATCACAATGTTTCCTGCCAATGAAACATGGCACTTCAAATCGCAGATGCTAGTCTCAAGCTCGGGCGGCCTTATCCTCATTTTGACGGCCCAATCGACTAGGAACGAATTCAGAATACACAGTGACTATTAGATGTGTTTCATGATAGCCATCATATCCACTATCACATCTAACATACACTATGGTGCATTATAGGTCTGTATCCAACACAATTGTTAACATCATATAACATAATGAAAATAAAGAATGCCATAAAGAAATGCAAATATCATATATAAAGATTGTCATATACAAGAGTCTATAAAACCCACACGCCACAAGTTGGCTAGCTGGGCATCTACTCTAACAATCTCCCACTTGCCCTATAGCCAACTACTCATCAGACGCAGTCCCATTGTTTCGTGATGTTTTTCAAACAACGGTCCTGGAAAGGGCTTCGTAAGTGGATCAGCAATGTTGTCCGCAGAGACGACTCTCTCAACTGCTATGTCACCTCTAGCCACAATATCCCGGATTATGTGGTATTTCCTCAGTATATGTTTGGATCTTTGGTGAGACCTAGGCTCCTTTGCTTGCGCAACGGCACCCGTGTTGTCGCAGTACACCGGGACTGGACCAACTCCATCAGGAATGACGCCCAACTCTTGGACGAAATTCCTTATCCAAACCGCCTCCTTAGCAGCAGCTGATGCTGCGATGTACTCAGCCTCAGTGGTTGAATCCGCGATGGTGTCTTGCTTGGAACTCTTCCAAGAGACAGCACCACCATTGAGCATGAATACAAATCCAGAGGTTGACTTCGAATCATCCACGTAACATTGGTAGCTAGAATCCGTGTAGCCTTCCAATTTCAGTTCACCACCCCCATAGACCATGAACATATTCTTAGTCCTTCGTAAGTACTTAAGAATATCTTTCACGGCCTTCCAATACAATTGGCCGAGGTTGGCCTGGTAGCGGCTCGTGACACTCAGAGCATATGCGACATCCGGTCTAGTTGAGATCATGCCATACATAATGCTACCTATTGCCGAGGCATATGACACACGTGCCATACTCTCTATCTCCTCATCAGTCTTCGGACACATAGACTTAGATAGAGTGACCCCGTGGCTCATAGGTAGGTGTCCTCTCTTTGACTCTTCCATAGAGAACCTCTTAAGTTTGGTATCGATGTAGGTGGCTTGGGTGAGTCCGAGCATCCGTTTCGATCTATCCCGATAGATCTATATTCCAAGAATATAGGATGCTTCACCCATGTCCTTCATCGAGAATCTACTAGACACCCAGACTTTAGTTGACTGCAGCATTCCTACATAATTCCTAATGAGTAGAATGTCATCAACATAAAGTACGAGGAATGTCACAGCGCTTTTAACCACCTTCTTATATACACATGGCTCCTCGGGATTCTTGATGAAACCAAATTCCTTAATTGTTTCATCGAATCTCAGGTTCCAACTCCTCGATGCTTGTTTGAGACCGTAGATCGATCTCTGTAGTTTGCATACCTTATGCTCACTTCCCACAGATGTGAAACCCTCAGGCTACGTCATATAGATCTCTTCTTTAATGTTTCCATTAAGGAACGCAGTTTTCACATCCATTTGCCATATCTCATAGTCGTACCATGCGTCTATGGCCAGTAAGATTCTAATCGACTTGAACATTGCGACTGGTGAAAAAGTTTCATCATAGTCAACACCTTGCCTTTGAGTGTAACCTTTTGCGACCAGTCGTGCCTTGTAGGTCAATACCTTACCGTCATGCCCAAGTTTCCTCTTGTATATCCATTTGCACCCAATAGGAACAATTCCTTCGGGAGGATTAACGAGAGTCCAAACTTGGTTTGCATGCATTGATTCAATCTCAGACTGCATTACTTCAAGCCACAAATTAGAATCAGCATCGGAAATTGCCTCCTTGAAAGTCCTTGGATCACATCAAACAACTTGATCACCTTGATCATCTTCAAGGAGGAAACCATATCTTTCAGGAGCCCTAGGAACCCTTTCGGATCTCCTAGGTGCGACCATTTCTGGTACTGGCTCTGGAGGCACAGGAGATTCACTCGGTACTTCAGTTGGTTCTCGAACCTCTTCGAGTTCTACTATTTTGCCCTTTCTATCAAGTAGAAACTCCCTTTACATAAAGGTGGCATTCCTAGAAACAAACACTTTTGTTTCGTTTGGATAGTAGAAGTAGTATCCAATAGAATTTTTTGGATACCCAATGAAGTAGCATAAGATGGATCTAGTATCCAGCTTATCTCCCACTGTCTGCTTCACTTAAGCAGGACATCCCCAAATCCTCATGTATGAGTACTTGGGTGGTTTGCCCATCCATATCTCATATGGAGTCTTATCCACTTCCTTGGTGTGGACATTGTTCAACAACATTACCGCCGTTTCGAGCGCATAGCCCCAAAACGAGGTAGGAAGCTCAGTGAAGCTCATCATTGACCAAACCATGTCCATCAAAGTTCGATTACGACGCTCCTCTACACCATTGAGCTGTGGTGTGGTCGGAGGGGTCCACTGTGCGGAATCCCATTCTCTTTCAGATAGTCTTGAAATTCAGCACTCAAGTATTCACCACCTCGATCGGATCGAAGTGCTTTAATACTTTTGCCCAATTGATTTTCTACTTCAGCCTTGAATTCTTTAAACCTTTAAAGAATTCAGACTTGTGCTTCATTAAGTACAAGTACCCATACCTAGAGTGATCATCGGTAAAGGTGATGAAGTATGTGTGACCGTACTTAGTACCAATGCTAAGTGGGCCACACACATCAGTATGGATCAAATACAATAGGCCTTGGGCACGTTCAGGCTTGCCCTTGAAGGGTTGTTTAGTCATCTTTACCTTGAGACAAGACTCACAAGTCGGCAGATAGTTAATGTCTGACAAATCAAACATGTCACTCCTAACTAGCTTGTTCATCCTTCTTAGGGAAATATAACCTAGCCTAGCGTGCCAAAGTTGTGCTGGGTTCAAGCTATCGTGTTTCCTTTAAATTGTTGTTGTATGTATTTCGACATCGCGAGTTGGAACTTCTCTCAATGTAGAACATACCTTTCGCAGTTCGCAACTGCTCGAGGTAATCCTTACAGTTCCTCCTCCAATGCCCAGGCTTGTGACAGTGGTGGCAAACATCCTCGGACTTGTTTGGCTTGGAAGCCTTTGCCTTTGGCTTCTTAGTGGGCTTTTCCTCCTTCGCAGGGGCAGAACGCTTCTTACCCTTGCGTCTGGACCCCTTCTTCGCAGAGTAAGAAGAGCCCATTAGGAGGACGGGCTTGTCCTTCTTTATGGTTCCCTCAAACACGACCAGCATGTTAACCACCTCTTCGAGGGTGGCTGCCAGCTTGTTCATGTTGAAGTTGACCACAAAGGGGTCGAATGCAGTCGGCCCCTGACAGTCCCTGCTTTCGGCCGCTACAGTCCCTGCATGCGGCCGCTACAGTACCCCCGTGCCGCCGCTACAGTACCCCCGTGCGGTTGCTATACGTACCGGCGTACCAAGTTTTTTTTTTGTTTGATTTTTGAAAAATAGAAATCTGATGCAATAAGGCACAAACATGTATTGAAGGATCCGAGCCCTGGCTCTGATACCACTGTTGGCGACAATGGCGGATCCGGATCCCATTTCCCGGGGGTGCAGCGGAAGTTAATTTTTTTTTTTTTGCCCCGAGAAACCTTCAATACATTAAAAACAATCAATAAACATTCATAGGGCGTTTATCGAATTGTTACCTTGCTGGCGTCTAGGCGCCTGGCTTCGACCAGTTTCACGAGGAATTCGGCACTTCAAACGGTAGGCGGCGGTAGATCGTCAATCAGGTCCACGACCGGAAACAATCTTCCTCCGTCAATCTGCACTAGAAGATTTGACGGATTTTAGCACGAACGGATTCTCCTCGTCGTGGTGATCGAAACAAGTCCGATCACACGAAAAACCGGGGGACGGCGGCAGCGGCGGCGATGGGCGGTCGGCGGCGGCGTGAGGCGTGTGGGAGAGGATGGGCGGCTATGAGAGCTAGGTTGTATCTTGTGTTTGTCTCATGGCTAATTAAATAAGTGATGGGTTTGAGCCGGCCCAATGGACCTGGGGCGGGCCAAGTCCAATATATGAACATTCGGTTCAACCGCATCACCGTGGCTTCATCATAACTCCGATCGACGATCAGATCGGACCTATCGACTCAGTTTCCAAAACTGACTATTATGATGCGAAAACAATTTTTCAGACCACCTAGACCAAAATGACAGTTATGCCCCTCAACTTTGGGAAATCGCAATTTGACCCCTGTTGACTTTTAGCAAGTCGCAGTCCCTAAAATTCTCCTCATATGCTCAACACATTAAGCTCAGTTTCCATGCGGGAATCATGAATCCAGTACTTGTGTGACCCTCAATGGTTCAGGGATACAGCTAGCCGTGGGCCCACAACCATTGTGGCTCCGAAATCACAATTTCGGACTTGCCCAACGGATCATGGTAAAGCGCCTAACAACATCGCGCCAGATCCCCTAGGTATCACTGATAGTGCCTGGAAGAACCAGTTGGTCGTGGTTAGCGTACAGTACGGTCCTTTCAACACATATATCCCGATCAGATCAACGACCATTGGTAAATCGAGAGTCGCTAGAGATCCGATAGCTATGCATACATCTTGGAGATCGAATAATGACATCACGAGTGTAACTAGGTAAACCCAATTACCTAAAACACATCCAGTACTCTGGCTAGAGATTTATACACTATTATCCCCTCAGATAGCATAGGATATCCACACATGAGAGCGAGCGGTGAATCCTCGACAACGAAGCATCGACTCCTACATGCATCGGGACCTCATCCAATCCCGCCGCCTAATGACCCCAAGTGAGTCGGCAAATGGGTCAAAGTGAGATGCCTATCATGTAGAGTCTCAATGCCGTTTCGAGTAGTGAGGACTAATCAGTACAACCAAGACCTCGGACTTAACCACTCGACAAATGGTAACCACTTGGAAAGTTCGAACGAGGGTAGTTCGATAGATCACCAGGTCACTATCCATCTGCATGCTCAGAACATCACAATGTTCCCTACCAATGAAACATGGTACTTCACATCGCAGATGCTAGTCTCAAGCTCGGGCGGCCTTATCCTCATTTTGACGGCCCAATCGACTAGGAACGAATTCAGAATGCACAGTGACTATTAGATATGTTTCATGATAGCCATCATATCCACTATCACATCTAACATACACTATGGTGCATTCTAGGTCTTTATCCAACACAATTGTTAACATCATATAACATAATGAAAATAAAGAATGCCATAAAGAAATGCGAATATCATATATAAAGATTGTCATATACAAGAGTATATAGAACCCACACGCCACAAGTTGGCTAGTTGGGCATCTACTCTAACAGCATTCTAGGTCTTTATCCAACACAATTGTTAACATTATATAACATAATGAAAATAAAGAATGCCATAAATAAATGCGTATTTCATAAATAAAGATTGTCATATACAAGAGTCTATAAAACCCACACGCCACAAGTTGTCTAGTTGGGCATCTACTCTAACATCAACCTCCTCAGACGTTGCAGCAGACTAATCGCCAGAGGTTTAAGCCTCGAGAAAAGCAGTTTAAGAGATGGTCGAATTCGAGTTCTTCTGGTTCTGTTAGCTTTGGTGGTAGTGGCTCTGGCGGAGTGTCGTGTGGACAATGTAGAGGTAGTCATATGACTTCTCAGTGTCGTGAGTTTCAGGGTCACTCTTACAAGTGTGGGAAAACCGGGCATTTGGCTAGAGCGTGTCCATCGACGAGGGAACAACCCTCTAATAAGTCACAACAAGGTTCAGCTGGTAGTTCTTCGTAGAGACCGCAACCTTTTGCTCAGTTCCAACGATCAGGATTCCAACCACGAGAACAGTATAGGTTCGGAGGATCTTCTAGACCTTAGTTTTCGGGACCGCAGCAAGCTCAGGTGAATTCCTTGACGAGATAGCAAGCTGATGATATGCCTGGAGGAGTTATTACAGGTACTAGTGCTATCTTTGATTTCCTGCATGACTTTTGTTTGATACTGGAGCATCACACTCTTTTTTATCTGATTTATTTCTGCATGAGTGTGGGTTGAACTCTAACCCACTGTGTGATGTTGTATCTGTTTCTACTCCTGCTGGCGTGTGGTTGAGGTCTCGTGAAGTGGTTTTTGATTGGGTGATTAGATTTTATGAGAATGCGTTGGTCACGAATTTGATTTCACTGGAGATTATAGATTTTGATTGTATCTTGGGTATGGATGTGTTGCCGATGTATAGAGCGACCGTTGATTGTTTCCATGGTGTAGTGAGGTTTAGACCTGAATTTGGGGAAAAGTGGGATTTCTACGGTGCTGATTCGCAATCGAAGATTCCACTAGTGTCTTCCATGGATATGTTTAGCTTGTTGTTGCTAGAGAACTCTAGATTTATGATCTATGCCATTGATGTTTCCCAAGAATCGTGGATAGAGTTGAGTGATGTCCCGATTGCTCGAGAGTTCTCAGACATGTTTCCAGATGAGATTCCTGGATTTCCTCCAGGACGAGAGATTGATTTCAGCATAGAGTTGGTGCCGAGAACAACCTCTATTTCGAGAGCCCCTTACCGATTGGCGCCAGCTGAGTTGAAGGAGCTCAAAGATCAGTTGCATGATCTTCTAGAGAAGGGATTTATTAGGCCGTGTATGTCACCTTGGGGAGTTCCGATTCTCTTCGTGAAGAAGAAAGATGGATCTATGAGGGTATGTGTTGACTTTCGGCAGCTGAATAAAGCGACGATCAAGAACAAATATCTGTTGCCGTGGATTGATGATCTGTTTGATCAGTTGCAGGGATCGGAAGTGTACTCCAAGATTGATCTGCGATCTGGTTATCATCAATTGCGGATTAGAGACGTTGATGTGGCGAAGACGGCTTTCAGGACTAGATACGGGCATTATGAGTTTCTTGTGATGCCGTTAGTATTGACGAATGCTCCTGCTGTCTTTATGGATTTAATGAATCGCGTCTGTAGTGAGTACATCGATCATTTTGTGATTGTCTTCATAGATGATATCTTGGTGTATTCGAGGAACTTCAGAAAGCATAAGGAACACTTGAGGTTGGTGTTGAAGAAACTGAGAGACTCACAGCTCTATGCGAAGTTCAGTAAGTGTGAATTCTGGTTGGATAAAGTAATATTTTTGGGTCATGTCATATCTGCAGAGGTTATTTCGGTGGATCCTAGTAAGGTCTAAGCAGTTCTTAACTGGGAGCGACCTAGGAATGTTTCTGAGATCCATAGTTTCTTAGGTTTGGCTGGTTATTACAGACATTTCATTGAGGGTTTTTATTCGATAGCTAAGCCGATGATGCAGTTGACCCAGAAGGATAGACGATTTCTGTGGACAGATGAGTGTGAGTCGAGTTTCCAGCTGCTTAAGGAGAAGTTGACTACTGCTCCTGTGTTGGCTTTACCTTCGGGTTCTGGAGGTTTTGTGGTTTGTTCCGATGATTTTCTGAATGGTTTGGGATGTGTATTGATGCAGAAAGGGCGAGTGATAGCTTATGCGTCTCGACAGTTGAAGCCCCATGAGACGAGATACCCCGTTCATGATCTGGAGTTGGCTGCTATCGTTTTTGACTTGAAGATTTGGCATCATTACTTGTATGGTGAGCAGTTTGTGTTGTACACAGACCACAAGAGTTTGAAGTATATCTTCACTCAGTCAGATCTGAATATGAGGCAACATTGTTGGATGGAGTTGCTCAAGGATTTTGACTGTGAGATTCAGTATCAGACTGGGCGGATGAACTTAGTGGCGGATGCTTTGAGTAGGAAAGCCCATCCTGCAATGTTTACGTCGTTGAGTATATCCAAAGTCCATCAGCATTTTGGGACTTCTGGATGGCGTTTTCAGCCAAAGGATCAGTACTTTGTGGTTTCTTCTCTTCAGGTTGAACCACAGATTGTAGCAGACATTATAGCAGCATAGAGGACTGACCCGTATATTCATGAAGATTAAGGCCCAGAATGGTCAGTCGGAAGATTTTTCTGTTTCTTTTGATGGATGTCTGAGATTTCATGGTCGAGTGGTTGTTCCAAACCTGATTAATTTGAAGGAAGCTATCTTGAACGAGGCCCATTGCACTCGTTACAGTGTGCATCTAGGCGAGAAGAAGATGTATCATGCCTTGAAGTCTCACTATTGGTGGGAAGGTATGAGGAATGACATCTCTGGATTTGTAGCTCGATGTTTGAATTGTCAACAGGTCAAAGCCGAGAGAATGAGACCTGGTGGATTGTTTCAGAGTTAAGAAGTGCCTCGATGGAATTGGGAGCACGTGACCATGAATTTTGTGACTCACTTACCTCGTTTGAATAGGGGATGTGATGCAATTTGTGTGATGATTGACAGGCTTTCGAAGTCAGCCCATTTCATTTCCTATGATATGAGGTGTTCCATGAAGAAGATGGCGAGACTGTACTTTGGCCATGTGGTTAGATTGCATGGAGTGCCGATTTCTATAGTATCTGATAGAGATCCAAGATTCACTTCCTGATTTGGAAGAGCTTGCAAGCAGCAATGGGTTCGAGATTGGCTATGAATACGACCTATCATCCTCAGACAGATGGCCAATCCGAGAGGACCATACAGACTTTGGAGGATATGCTGCGAGCTATAGTGATGGATTTCAGTGTTGGCTGGCAGGATTCTTTATCCCTAGTAGAATTTTCGTACAATAATAGCTACCAAGTGACTATCGGGATGGCTCCGTTCGAAGCTTTGTACGGTCGTAAGTGTAGATCACCGATTTGTTGGGAAGAAGTTGGTGAGAAACAGCTATCTACACCTGAGTTTGTGCAACATATGAAAGATCAGGTTGAGCTGATGCGGAGTAGAATGAAAGTTGCACAAGATCGTCAAGATAGCTATGCTAACAAGAGGCGTAGGCCTTTGGAGTTTCAGGTTGGCGATCGAGTATTTCTGAAGGTTTCTCCTTTCAAGAGTGTGATGGGATTCAGATTTAAGGGTAAGTAAGCTCATAAATTCGTTGGTCCATTCGAGATTGTTGAGAGGATTGGATTTTTGGCGTACAGATTGCAATTGCCTGCTGAGTTAGCAACGATACATGATGTGTTTCATGTATCAATGTTGAGAAAATATGAGCCAGATCCATCCCATGTGCTGAGTACTGATGAAGTAGAGATGGATCAGACCCTGAGTTATGTTGAATATCCAGTGTAGATTCTGGATAGGAAGGAGAAACAGCTGCGAAATAAGATTATCCCTTTGGGGATGGTCCAATGGAGCAAGCATGGCAGAGAGGAAGCTACCTGGGAAGTTGAAGAAAAGATGAGAAAAGAGTGGCCTCATCTGTTTCAGCATATGCAGTAGTGACCCAGGTAATCTTCTAGCTTGTTAATCGCGTGCAGAGTTGCTTTGGTGTTTTTAGTAGTGACTGTTTGTATAGTAGGAATTGCTAAATTGTTATATTTCAATCCTGGTGATCTTATGATTGTCGTTAGTTGAGGTCTGTACCTGTCACCTGATTTCGAGGACGGAATCTCTTAAGGTGGGTAGGATGTGAGGACTGTAATTAATCTATCTAGTTAATGTTATGTTTCGAGCAGATTTGGGGAATTAAGCTGGAATTGGTTATATATATGTGAGGACTGTAATTAATCTATCTAGTTAATGTTATGTTTCGAGCAGATTTGGGGAATTAAGCTGGAATTGGTTATATATTAACTAATGAATTAGTCAAATCTTATTGGTGATTTAGTCCCGAGAGGTATCTCGTGCAGAGTAACCTGCCAAGAAGCTTCGGATTTGACTTAGTAGTGTATCGGGTGTGTATCGTGAATGGGGAGAGAGTAAGCGCTCGGTAGATTTGGTGTATCGGGCGTAGTTGGAGTTCGATTTGGAGACTACCCCGTGAGAGTGAATTAGAGGCGCTGTGAGAATCGGTCTGGTTCGCATTTGGAGTAGATCGGCTCGTTGTTTTCAGATTTGAGTGAGATCTGGATGTCCAGATCTGACCCTTGTGCGTTTGAGCGAGTTGTCTTGAGCAGGAGGTGAAACAATGTCGTTTTGGATTACCCGGGTAGACACAACTTGCGTATAAGTGATACGATGTCGTTTGGAATATACCAGATTTGGCATTGGTTGAGTATGATTGATTTGACGCCGTTTAGCGAGCATCAGAGGTGATGAGGGCTGGAAACTGGTGTGACGTCGTTTGGTGGTAGTCAGATTTGGCCATCGTTGAAGAGTCAAAGATGGCTAAGTGCTCAGATCTGAGTTTTCGGTGGCACTGTAGCGTTGACTGGAGATTTATATATAGGTGTTGACCAACACTTAGTGTAAGAACCCGAAAATTCAACTCCAGGAAATAGGAAAAAAAAAAAATCAGCTGGTGGTCGAAACTCAGCAGTCGGCCAACGTAAATAAGAATTGCGAAATAAATCTGGTTCCCTGCTGATTCGGAAGTTGCTTTACTCCTTGGAGAATTCAGTCGCAACGAATTTGGTGAAGTCAACGCTGGTCAACGATTCTTCCTGCTGGTGCTGGCATCAGTAGGGTGACGTAAGCGTGATGCGTTGTATCTGCTGGTATACGTGTCTTGAGCTTGAGAATGATTGAGGAAGCGAAACGTGTTAGGCAACGTTTTGAGTGTTGACTATAGGATTCAGCAGTTACTTAGATAGGGTGACCAGTCGATGGCTTGAAGAACCAGCCGCAGGAGTTTCCCTATGCAACTGCTGGTGTTTGTATGCGTCGACTGGATTTGATGTAGTAGACGCAGCGACGTCGTTTGATTAAGTGCAGCTGCTGGTTTTGGATCGTTGTGAAGAATGTGTGTCGACTGGGTGACCAGCTGCTGGTGGTTATTGAAGTAATATTTTTCGTCTGCTGGTAGGCACGGCGACGTCGTTCGATGAAGTTAAAACGCTGCATTT
>KV010703.1:300301-320404 GCA_001598015.1 Dorcoceras hygrometricum | reverse complement strand
TGATTCATTTGAGAATGATTGGCGTTTTGCTCTTGGCCCTGCTATCTTCTCCCGTGTTGAACAGGAGGAGCAATTATACTTTGTTCAAAGTCCAGAGTCTCCTCCGGCCATCTCTCCACATCATGCATCCAGTTCCTCCTCTACTGATGTCTCCATGCACTTTGATTCTACGGATATACCTGTGAATGCCCAAGCAGACACTCAAGCCTCCGCATCAGTTGATTTTACTATGTTTATCGAGGCTCTTGAAGACCTCCGATCATCTCTTGCTCAGCGCATTCATGACTCCAACTGCGAAATATTATCCAAGGTCAATGCTGTTGAATTCGGTGTTCGTGGGGATCTTCTAAAAGTGCAAGTCCTGCTTCGTCAGTCCTTTGAGACTGCGTGTCGGGTTCTTGAAAGGCAAGGTATTACTCAAACAACGCAAATCACTGATCTCAAAAAGGGCTTGATGGCACCCGTTGGCACTATCTTTCAAGACCTATTTGATATCAAGAAGAAGCAACGAGAGCAAGATGCCAAGCTCATTACAATGGATGAGCAAATTGCTGCTATCAGGAGCGAACATTTGGATTTTCAATCAAAGACAGCAGCAGATATACTCAGCCTTTCCACCCAAGTTGGTGACATCGCCGATTACCTAAAAGGTGGTGCTGCCAAAAAGGGGGAAATAGGCAGTAGCAGCCGCCCCAGTACTGTGAGAACACAAACTCAAACGTTTCCACCAACGACGGGAACTTTCGAAGAAAGAGTTGCACAGGCGCGGAGATACATCATAGAGACTGGACAAGTTATAAGTATAGAAGAGGCTGCTGAAAGAGTTATTGAAGCCGACAGAAGGGAGTCTGATAGGTTGGAAAGAGAAAGAGAAAGAGAAAGGAGAGAACGTAGGCAAAGCAGGAGTGGAAATAATAAAAGAAGAAGAGGATACTGATTAGAATCTTTCGTACAAATCTCATGTACTTCGTTGAGTAAATGATATTTGCTTTTAGCAGTCGTTGTGCAATTTATCTTTGCTTATCTTTTCCTATCGGCTGCTAAGTTTTGTCATCACCAAAAAGGGAGAAATTGTTAGGATAAAATTTATAGTTTTGGTGATAACAAAAATAAGAAAATATTAGGACTTAAATGATAACATTCGAATAATCTTTTCACGATGATCAACATTGCTGACAACAGTGATTGGTTTAATCTACAGTTATGGTTTCGAGTTGATCAGAATCAGATCTTGGAATAGTGGAGTGATTGATTTAGTTATTCGGGTTATCGGGGCAGAAATCTACTGATTAAGTATTGAGAATGGAGATATCTGCCAACAGCTCTTGACTATTGTATCGTAATGGTATCTGCCAACAGCAACGGGAACAGTGAATTGTTCTACCAACAGAAAGGGCCCGTATGCATTGATAATCTTACTCGACAGATCTTGAAACAGTACTATTTAACGCTGTTGACACCAGATTTCGCTACAGTATTGTTTTTGGAAACAGTGCAAGTAACGTTTACTATCGACAGCTTTCGTATTAGTTAGTTCAACTCGACATCGTTTGCTTCAACAGATTTGATGACGTCAGCCACAGTAGAATATCAGACATCATGACATCACCATCATATTCAGCTACAACGTTCCCAACAGATATGATGACGTCATCAGTGCTGAAATTCGCAAATGGTTGAATCTTGTTTACCGCGACAAATCTCTCAACAGCAAGGAACTGTTCATTCATCTTCTTCAAGGAAAGATCTGTCGATAGAAATGATTTCAGGCGCAAGCATAAAGTTGATTCAAATTCGATCGTATACTCAATTGGAAAAGATCGATGGCCAAAACAAGAATCACTCATACTGCCTGAAATTAAGGAGACGAGATTGGTACTATCTTCGGAAAAATAGTACACATTGGCAGAGGCGATTTCAACGGGAGTGCACACATATGGAAACGATATTCGCATCCCTGACGAAACGCAATTTACCATATAATGGAGCAGGATTGACGGCGTACTACTGTCAGGAATTGAAAAAGGATTTGTTGCCTTATCTGGATTCATCGATCGTTGAACGAAGATTATAAATAGCAGATATTTTGCATTTAAGGCACCTCTCGCCATTGCTATTACTGAAACGCTGTCAAAATACTCCAAGAGCTATCTACTTGTTGAAAGCATTCAAAGCTCAAGCACTCGAAGAATCTTCATCCATTTGATATTCACTGTTATACCTTCGAGTGTCATTCTCTGGTTCACATTATTGAATCAAGCTTCTTTTTCTTAGAAACCAGAGATTTTACAGTACTCACAAAGTGTATTCATTGTTGTATTTGATTGAGTCTGTAACAAACGGGCTTCTGAAAAAGCCGTTTGAAAACACTAAAGTGTTGTAACCAGTAGCTGTGTCTGCTTGGATTGTTGTTGTGAGATACTAGGAGTTCTCGTAGCTGCGGGTTACGGGATTGGGTGTTTATAGAAGGACTACTCTCATCAAAGTCTTCTAGTGATACCTTCCGAGGAGGAAGAAGGGGAGACGTAGGACATTGAAGTCCGAACTTCCAGAAACAAATCCTGAACTCTATCTTTTACATTACGCACGATTATATTAGTTGCGTTTATTTACTGTTCACAAACCAATCGGCCTTTTTCCCCACAAATATTGTTGGCTGAAAAGTTTGCTCATAACTGAGATATTCTGAAGTCTGGTAACTCGGACTTAAGTTAAGCAAGAAGCTCGCAAAACATTTTAAAAGAGTTTTGAAATAAAAAAATCGAAGGAGTTCATTTAACCCCCCCCCTTCTGAACTCCTATTTACTTAGTGATCCTATTTCTGGGACCATCAGTAATCATCAGTGCTATCTGTCAGGCTATGCTCTGTTATGATATGCTATGCTCTGTTATGCTATGCTATGCTCTGTTATGCTCTGCTCTGTTCTGTCTAAGCTCTGTTCTGAAATCTGTTATTCAGTCATGTATATATGTATATTTGTTATGCTCGAATGGTATCCCCCACTTGCTGAGTGTTTCTCCAAACACTCACCCCTTACTTCTCCACCCAGATAAGAATGAAGAAAAAGTTGAAGAAGAGAAACAAGATCTGTTTTGGGGCTGGTGAGGACTCCGCTTTTCTTTGTTAATGTAATTTTCGCTTCCGCACTCTGTAAATAATTTTTCTCCGATGTTCAGTTGTAAAGACGATCATTTTGATTATGTAATAGACTGGTTTTGAGCTACACTATGAGGCTTGATGTTTTGTAATGAATAATTATTAAACATCGCCGGTTTTCACGTCCAGGCCCGGTCTTGGGGCGTGACACTTAGCGAATTGGAGACCCGACATTTCCTATCTTCTTCCCGAGAGAGATACCGACTTACTTCTGTTCTTCAAACCATTACTATTCACTCAAACTCTTTTCCTCTGATTTCCGTTGATAAATACCGTCGTTTGGAGCAAGATTGGTGGCGCTGAGCTCGTCTCCTTAAGATCATTCGATTGATACCAATTTGGAGACTTGAATCGTCGAGTTGAGGTAGCGCGAAGTAGTTGCAGGGTTCGAATATCTTCGAGTATTTCTGACCAGTAGTCCTTCGTTCTTAAACAGCTTTGGGTAAGTGATTTCTTCCTATTCTGAGCTTCGATTACCACTGGTTATCTTGTTTGAGGTATCGATTTGGGTTGAGTTGTTTGTAGCACACACATCTGTTCCAGTATAGTTATCCCTGAGCTGTTTAGGTGTGGCTGAGCAGGTGGTAGCAACGTGATTGTTCGAGCAGCTTCTGTTAGGTGTTCACAGAGACCTGTTGGAGCTGTGTTCTCGTGCGTGAGCTGCTGAGCGTGTGCCCCTGTGAGATCTGTTGAGGTAGTATTTGTACGAGTTTGAGGTACGATTGAGCTTATACTAGCAGCTTTGATATAGTCATGTTAATATTTCCTGCGTGATGTGTGCTGCTCTATGGCGTGATCTGCCGTGTATATGTGCTAGCTGAAGTTGTCTAGCTGTGCAGATAATTGTGGTTCTCTGTTCTAATTGTCTCTGTGTTATTTATTGCGTTTATAGTGAGCTGGAATTTGTCTTGCATACACGCATATCATATTGAGCCTGATTTAATTAAGAACCGATCGATTGATAGTACCAGTATGCTGATTCTAATGGATTTGAGAAAATGAAATGATTGAGGTGTAGGATGGCTACCGTATCCTCGACTCCCTGCCGTGAGGTTAGTCGATTTCCCGGAGGTTCGCTTGGGTAGCACCCACCCCTCAGCTAGCATGAATGACACCGGTGGGTTGAGATTTAAAGATTAGATTGCAAGCTACTGGTACTGCATGTGAATGGCATGGGTAGCATCCATGATTCCACGTGCGATGTGACCACTACTTGATTAATTCACTGCTGAGCTTTGGGCGTGGATTGTTGTTGATACCTGATGAGCTTTCATGGTACCCAGATCATGCATTGCACGCTTGTGATATTGCATGTTTTACATGTTAGCTATTTTATATATGCTCTCGTACTGAGGTTTGACCTCGTTTTATTTTCGCATTTTTGGGTTGCTTTGGTCTGTGTTGGCCTTTGCAGGATCTTTAGGTAATCTAGCTGGACCGAGTGGAGCGTCAGCTGGTAGATACCCATTTTGAGTCCCAGTTATTTATACTATGTATTGAACAAGGGGATGCCCTGTGTGATTATGTATTTGGGGATCTGTATTTGTATTTTACCTGTATTGGTTGTTGTTGTTGGATTTTGTGTCTAAATCCCTATTTTGAGTATGTTGTATTTTTAGGAATTGATGTTAGTGCAGGCCCAAAACGAAAATTTTTAGCCCGTATTTCTATGCTTCCGTGTGATTAAGATTAATTGTGTAATTAATCTGTGATTTAGCGCACCGGGCCTGACAAGTATTTCACGGCCAATTGCGTTCAGAATTGAAGCGGGATTTCATGACACTGAAGCAGAAGGATTTATCTGCGTGCGACTATGTTTGCAAATTTGAGCGAGGCTGTTATTTTGTGACCTTGATTGGAGGGGATGTGGAGGAGAAGCTATGGCATTTTTTGATGGCTTGTGGCCAACAATAAAGCATGATGTGATGGTCGAGCCTAAGAATTTCAGGACAGCCGTGGATAAAGCTCTGAGTGGCCGAACAAAACTTGTAAGAGATTGAAGAGGAGCGGCACATGAAATGGCAGGCATCTCAACATCGAGATCAAAGACAGTTCAAGAGACAAAATGTTGGGCCACAACAACCATATGGACAGCGCACTCAGATTCAAAGGCCACCGCCTTCCACTACCCCAAAGATTGACAACAAACCGGTATGTCCAAAGTTCCATAAAATGTGAGGAACAGAATTATCAGATGATAATTAACGAGTTAACCAGATTAGATTATTGGTTAACCAATGGAGATGTTCAGCTTGATAAGCTTCTTGGATAAAGAACAGCTTAGATGCGTGCTGGTCCAGGGTGTTGTGCTAAGCTGGTTTAAGGTTTCTGTAAGCTGGTTTTGTGTACTTCACGAGAAATCGTTTTGCGTAGAGCTAAGTTGTATTGACGTATTGTGAACAATTCCAGTGTGATCTGTTCCATCTTAGAGGTCTACTTGTGGGTTTTACGGTTTAACCAAGATCAGTTTTGGTGTGAGCTGGTTGGGCAGATTAGTCCCGAGCTAGACAGCAAGTTGAGCGTTGAGCTGGATTGTATCTTGTGAACTGTTTAGTGGTCAGCTTAGGAGAATTGGTCTATGTTGTTGGTAACCTTCAGGTTTGTTTTAAATCAGATCAGACGCGAGCTGGTCTGAGAGGATAGATCTGAGCTGGTTAGTTTTGTTGTGCTGGTTTAAGGTTCCCCCGAGCTGGTTTTGGGACACCGGTTTATAGGTGAGCAGCTTGGGTACTTCCTATGTTGGTGCGAGATGGATCCAGCTTAGAGATGTGCTGGATGCTCCGAGCTGGTCGGTGTGGAACGAGAGCTGGTTTTGTGCCTGTGTGCCTAAGCTGGTACAATAAAGAGGTCTGAGCTGGTTTGACTTTTACTGTAGCTATAACATGGGACCGTGATATAAGTTTTGACCAACACTTAGTTATTTTAAAACACAGATATCTTATCCTCTCCCGAGTACCCCGTCACCTATTATCTTCAAACCCTAGTGGTTACTGTTCACTCGATATCTTCTTCTTCCGATTGCTGGAGTTTGGTTGGTCAGATTTGAGCGAGGGTACCTTGGTTGGAAACCTCTCTTCGATGCCTATGTTCTTGTACTAGTTTAAAGTTGGAAGTAATTCGAACCAAGATAATCATTTAGGAGCTGTGTGAGCTAAGTTTCACGATTTCCGGAAGAATTTAGATCTAGTTCAGGTAACCCTGTTCTGCTAGAGTTAGTTTCTATTCCTAGCGTTTATCTTTGTGTGAGACCCGAAGGATTAGTGGAGAAATTAAGCTAATTAAACAGGGTTAGTACGGACCAAATCAAGTGTGAGCTGATCTGGGACGGGCCAGCCCTGAGCTAGTACGCGTTAGTGGAACACAAGCTGGTCTATGTGTGTGTGTGTAACAGCTCTGAGCTGTTGGAGATACCAACGGTGTAGTAAACAACTTAGGGATGTTGTTGCATGAGCGAAATCTATTAAGGTTTTTAGAGTCTAAACTACCCCGTGAGAGATGGTCCTGAGCTGGATTGTACAGCTGGATGCTAAGCTGGTCAGTCGCAAGCTGGTGTGAGGAAAACCATCTTCGAGGTGCTCAAGCTGGTAGTACTGTGTGGACCGGCACGGTTCGTGGTTTTTTGTGTAGACCAGTACGGTTCATGGGTTCCATCTTAGGCAAGAGCTGGATGTGTGCTATCTGGTCTACGTACGCGTGAACTGATTGTCCCGAGCTGGAGTGCGGTGCAACGTTGTTTAGCGAAACCAGCTTAGACGCTAGCTATATGGTAAGCGTGAGCTGTCCAGGGCGTAATCTGGTCTATAGCTGCGAGCTATTACTGCTGTGTACATTGTGACCTGTTTTGGGTATAGCAGATTGGGCAGGAGCTGGTCAGTAAGTGTAATCTGTTCTGGAAGTGCAAGCTGGATGACGTATACATGCTAGGAGAGAAGGCAGTGTGCTGGTTTATGCCTGAGCTGATTCCAGCTGGGACCCCGAGCTGTAGGTGGTTACTGTTCACCAGATCGCAGGAGGCTTAAGTTATATAATTAGTGGACTTTGACTGTAGACACGTCATTTTATTTCCCAACACATAGCCATTTTGGGACCTCATATTCCTTATCCCCTCTAGTTTGCTCTCGACATATATCGTCCCCAAACCCTTATTGTTGACCGAACCTTATCTCGTTCGACTACCGTCGATTTACGTTGTAGCTTAGAGCAAGGCTGGTGGCGCTGAGTTCATCTCTCCAAGAACGTTCCTTCTGTTCCACTTTGGAGTTTGTGTCGGCTTGTCGAGTGAGAGTGACGTAGTTGAAGTGTTTTGGCCTTTCGCAATTTCCGGCCAGACGGTTCTCCAGTTCCAATGGCGCACTTGGGTAAGTGTTGGTTCTCGTTCTACGTTTTGTTTAGAGTTGGTTATCGTGTTTGGGGTGTAGATTTGAGCTGGGTGAGCTGGTAGCTCCCAGCTCTGTTCTGTTGTGGTTGTTCCCAAGCTGATGTAGTATGGCTAAACAGGTTTTAGCTGCGTGGCTGTTCGGGTGGTTTCTGTTGAAATTCGTCGTGAGCTGGAAGGGCAGTAGATGTGCACGAGTTGTTGGTGTTCTGTTCTCGTGCGATCAACTGAGGTTAAGGTACGATTGAGCTTGTGCTAACAACTTTGATATCAGCATGAGAATATTTCCAGCGTGATGTGAGCTGCTGTGATTTTGTGCTAGCTGAGTCTGGTTGGCCATGTTGATTGATGATGGTTCTCTGTTCTTAGCTGCTTATGTGTTGAATTTTTATTCATTGTTTGTGAGCATGATTTTGTCTTCCATTCATGCATAACATATTGATCCTGTTTCCTTGAGAATCGATAATCACTGATCGTGATTTGTCGGTTGAGTCGCCGTGATGAGAATCCAATGCTGTCGCTGAGTAGTGATAGCCAGCTGAGTCGCTGTGATTTGGATTCTGCTAAATTATTGAGATTTGATTGCCCAGCTGAGTCGCTGTGCTTTGATTATCGATGATTCTGGTAGCCCTCATGCATTGCACGTTTGAAATATTGCATTCCTTATATGATTGCTGTTTTATCTCTTCGTACTGAGGTTTTACCTTGTTTTCTTTCCCTTTTTGGGGATGCTTTGGTCTTGTGTTGGCCATTGCAGGTTCTTCAGGTAATCCAGCCAGATCGAGTGGTGCGTCGGTTGGTAGATCCCCATTTTGAGTCCCAGTTATTTATTATGACTTGAACTAGTGAACTAGGGGATGACCTGCGTGATATTGTATTTGGGGATCTGTAATTGTTGAGATACTTGAGTACATTTCTATTCTGCTGCTGCTGTTATATGGATTTTTGAATCAAAGTCCGTATTTTGAGTATAATTGTATTTTAAATGATATTTTCAGTTTAGGCTCAAACGAAAATTTTTAGCCCATATTTTATGCTTCCATGTAAGTGTGATTAATTGAGTAATTAATCTCTGATTTAGAGCACCGGACTTGACATTTTGATATCAGAGCTTAATCTGGGATAAGCTCGATTCTTTTCTATCATGCTCGAGTCTAGGCACAGAGTTTGAGCTTTTATTTGTGATTAACCCTGTGATTTCTGTTATTTCTGCGATTTCCTTATCCGCCTATGTGATTTACCTGCTTTTGTGTTTACCCTTGAGTGACTCTTAGATGCCGCCGAGGAGAGGTAGGGGTAGAGTCGCTAGGCAGGTAGTTGGGGAGTCTAGAGGCCCAGAGAGTGATGAGGATTTTGCTCAACAGAGTGTGCATTTCCGTCGTCGAGCTAGACAAGCAGAGTCTGGGGTGGAAGAAGTGACTAGGCAGATTGGCGAGATGGAACTAGTGTTGGCTAGGTTTTAGAGGATGAATCTGCCTATGTTCACTAGCGCGGAGGGTGGTTTGATGGCTGAAGGCTGGTTGGAACATATGGAGGACTTGTTCGATACTTTGGAGTATTCTGAGGAGAGGAGACTGAAGTTGGCTGTTCTGCAGTTGTGGGCATATGTTCAACGCTGGTGGAAGGGTACTTCCAGAGTCATGCGGGAGACCGTAGTCTTGTTCACTTGGGAGAGCTTTTGCGCCGCATTTCTCCAAGAGTATACCCCAGAGTCTTAATCGAGAGAGAGAGTTTGACAATCTAAAGCAAGGGAATCTGAAGGTAGCAGAGTATGCTAGGCAGTTCTCCTCACTTCTTGCGTATGTCCCTCACGTTCCTAACCAGGAGTGGACGAAGCGAAACAAATTCCTGAAAGGTTTGAGGCCAGAATTGTTTCACTTGGTGTTGGCTGGTTCTCCGTCGACTTATGCTGGGGCGTGGATAGGGCGGTTATCGAGGAGAGTCTGTTGGATGCACCGACGCAAGCTCCGACGATAGTTGGACGAGGTTTTCATCCTATGCCTGAAGGGATGAATGCATTTCCGCCTCCTCAGACGTCACAGCAGTCAAATCTCCAGATTTTCAAGCCTCGAGGAAAGCAATTTAGAGACGGTCGAATTCCAATTCTTCTGGTTCTGTTAGCTCTGGTGGTGGTGGCTCTGGAGGGGTGATGTGTGGTCAGTGTGGAGGTAGGCATATGACTTCTCGTTGCCGTGGAGTTTAGGGTATTTGCCATAAGTGCAGGCAAGCTGGACATTTCGATAGAGTGTGTCCTTTGATGAGGGGACATCCCTCAAATCAATCGCAGAGGGGTTCAGCTGGTGGTTCTTCACAGAGACCGCAACCTCCTTCCCCGACCCAACGATCAGGATTCCAACCGTGAGAACCGTCTAGGTTTGGAGGATATTCTAGACCTCAGTTTTCAGGACCTCAGCAAGCTCAGGTGAATGCCATGACTCAGGAGCAAGCTGATGACATGCCTGGGGGAGTTATCGTAGGTACTTGTACTATCTTTGATTTTCCTGCTCGATTTTTGTTTGATACTGGAGCATCACACTCCTTTATATCTGATCTGTTTGTTTATGAGTGTGGGTTGAGTGCTACCCCACTGCGTGATGTTGTATCTGTTTCAACTCCTGTCGGTATGAGGTTGTTGTTGTTGGCGCAACGGCAGATCCAGATCCCGCTCCCGGGGCGCAGCGGAAGAATTTAAAATTTTTAGACCGGGAACGGTCATTACACCTAAACAATAATCTAAACATTCATAGGATGTTTAGAATATTACCTTGTTGGCGTCTAGGCTCCTGGATTCGACCAGTTTCACTAGGGAATTGACACTTCAACGATTGAACAACTACGGCCTCCTAATCCGGTCCATGATTGGAATCTCAATTCCTTCGTTGGTTTGCACTAGAAAACCAACGAAAGTTTCGCGAACGGAATCTCCTCGACGAGACGTCGGCGCGACAAAGGGAGGAGGAGAAGGGAAAGAAAAATATAACTGAAGGGAGAGCACTCAATCCAACTTGGAGAGTTGTTCTCAAATTTTGGTGCTAGTAAAATGAATACTCCAGGGCCCCTATTTATATTTTTTCCATGGGCTTAAATCAGGTTAATGGGCTTGGGTCAGGCCCAGGCCCAGTGAACATTGGTTTCAAGTCCATCGTTGTGGCTTCATCATAATCCCAATTGACGATCAGATCGGACCGATCTACATAGTTTACAAAACTGAACATTATGATGTGAAAAAATTTATTCAGACCACCTAATCCAAAATAGCAGTTTGGCCCCTATCAGCTTTAAGGATAGTCATACTAGTCCAAGCTTAAGGAAGTCACATTTTCACCCCAGTTAATTTTAGGAAGTCACACTTCCATCCTTCCTCCTACTATACTCAAAAAATTGAGCTTAATTTCCGTACTGGAAATGAGAAATCAGTACATGTGTGACCCTCAATGGTTCAGGGATACAACTAGTCATGGGCTCACAACATTTGTGACTCCGAAAACATATTTTCGGACTTACCCATCGGATCATGGTAAAGCGTCTAGCAACATCGCCCCATGATCACCTAGGTATCAGTAATATGCCCGCAAGAACCATTCGGTCATGGTTCGCGTACAGTACGGTCCTTTCAACTCAAATATCCAGATCAGATCAACGACCATTGGTAAATCGAGAGTCGCTAGAGATCCAATAACCATGCATACATCTTGGAGATCAAATAGTGACATCGCATGTGTTACTAAATAAACCCATTTACCTAAAACACATCTAGTACTCTGGCCAGAGATTTTTCACACTATTATCTCCTCAGATAGCATAGGATATCCACGCACAATGGCGAGCGGTGAATCCTCAACAACGAAGCATCGAATCCTACATGTATCGGGACCTCACCCAATCCCACCACCTGATGACCCCAGCTGAGCCGGTAAACGGGTCAAAGTGAGGTACCTATCATGTAGAGTCTCAATGAAATTTTGAGTAGTGAGGACTAATCTATACAACCAAGACCTCGGACTTAATCCACTCGACAAATGATAACCACTTGGAAAGTCCGAGCGAGGGTAGTTCGATAGATCACCAGGTCACTATCCATCTGCATGCTCATCACTATGTTTCCTACCAATGAATCGTGGTACTTCACATCGTAGATGCCATTCTCAAGCTCGTGTGGCTCTTATCCTCTTTTGAACGGCCCAATCGACTAGGAACTCGTTTAGAATACACAGTGACTATTAGATGTGTTTCATGATATCCATAAAATCCACTATCACATCTAACATACACTATAGTGCATTCAAGGTCTTTGTCCAACAATTGTAATCATAACAATGAAGATAAAGAAAGCCATATAAATGCGAATTCCATTAAGAAAGAGTGTATTACATAGATTCAACAAGAACCCACACGCCACAAGTTGGCTAGTTGGGCACCTACTCTAACAGTTGTCCCATGAGGTAGCTATGGATTGCGTGATCGATTCGATTAGAATGTGCTGGTGACAAACCTGATTTCTTTAGAGATTAGAAACTTTGATTGCATATTGGGTGTGGATGTGTTGTCCATTTATCGAGCCAATTTTGATTGCTTCCATGGTGTAGTGAGGTTTAGACCTCAATTTGGAGAAAATTGGGACTTCTACGGTGCTGATTCGCGATCGAAGATTCCACTAGTGTCGACTATGGAGATGCTTATCCTGTTGTCGCTTGAAAATGCAGGGTTCATGATTTATGCCCTGGATGTCTCCCAAGAATCGCAACTGGAATTGAGTGATACTCCTTTTGTCCGAGAGTTCCTAGATGTTTTTCCGGATGAGATTCCTGGTTTTCCTCCAAGACGAGAGATTGATTTCAGCATTGAGTTGGTGCCAGGGACGACCCTGATTTCGGGAGCTCCCTATCGATTGGCGCCAACTGAGCTGAAGGAACTTAAGGACCAGTTGCACGATTTCTAGATAAAGGTTTCTCAAGCCAAGTATGTCGCCTTGGGGAGCACCAATTCTCTTCGTGAATAAGAAAGATGGATATATGAGGATGTGTGTCGACTTTCGGCAGCTGAACAAAGCGACTGTAAAGAATAAGTATCCTTTAACAAGGATTGATGATCTGTTTGATCAGCTGCAGGAATCGGAGGTATACTCCAAGATTTATTTGTGCTCTGGTTATCATCAGTTGTGGATTAGAGATGCTGATGTAGCGAAGATGGCTTTCCGGACTAGATACGAGCATTATGAGTTCCTTGTGATGCCGTTTGCATTGACGAATGCCCCTGTTGTATTCATGGACTTGATGAACCGCGTCTTTAGTGAATATATTGATCGATTCGTGATTATCTTCATAGATGATATCCTGGTGTATTCAAGGAGCAGAAGAGAGCATAAGGAGCATCTGAGATTGGTGTTGCAGAAACTGAGAGACTCGCAGCTGTAGGCAAAGTTTAGTAAGTGTCAATTTTGGTTAGATAGAGTGATCTTTTTGGGTCATGTCATTTCTGCACAAGGTATTTCGACGGATCCGAGTAGGGTCGAGGCAGTTCTTAACTGGGAGCGACCTAGGAACGTTTCTGATATCTGCAGTTTCTTGGGCTTGGCTGGCTATTATAGACGCTTTATTGAGGGATTTTCTTCAATAGCAAGGCCAATGACACAGTCGACTCAGAAAGATAGGAGATTTGTCTAGACGGAGGAGTGCGAGTCTAGATTTCTTACGCTCAAGGAGAAGTTGACTACTGCTCCTGTGTTGGCTTTAACTTCTGGATCTGGAGGTTTTGTGGTTTGCTCCGATGCTTCTATGAGTGGTTTGGGCTGTGTATTGATGCAGACGGGCAAGTGATAGCTTACGCGTCCCGACAGTTGAAACCCCATGAGATCAGATACCCCATTCACGATTTGGAGCCGGCTGCTATTGTTTTTGCCCTGAAGATCTAGCATCACTACCTGTATGTGAGCAGTTTGTGGTGTACACAAACCACAAGAGCTTGAAGTACATCTTCACTCAGTCAGATCTGAACATGAGACAGCGTCATTGGATGGAGATGCTCAAGGATTTTGACTGTGAGATTCAGTATCATCCTGGGCGAATTAACTTAGTGGCAGATGCCTTGAGTAGGAAAGCCCAGTCTGCGATGCTAACATATTTGAGTATTTCAACAGTACACGAGCACTTGGCGACTTCTGGTTTGCATTTTCAGCCAGTTGATCAGTAATTTGAAGTTTATTTTTTTCAGGTTGAACCACAGATTGTGGTGGACATTAGGGCAGCACAGATGATTGACCTGTACATTCATAATTTGAAGATAAAGGCCCAGAATGGTTAGTCGGAAGATTTTACTGTTGCTTCTGATGGATGCCTGAGATTCCGTGGAAGATTGGTGGTTCCAAACCTAATTGAATTGAAAGAAACTATCTTGAATGAGGCTCATTGCAGTCGATACAGCGTACATCCGGGCGAGAAAAATATGTACCATGCCTTGAAGTCGCATTATTGGTGGGAAGGCATGAGGAACGACATTTCTGGATTTTTTGCTCGATGTTTGAATTGCCAACAGGTCAAGGCTGAGAGGATGAGAAATGATGGACTACTGCATAGTTTGTAGGTGCCTCAATGGAATTGGGAGCACGTTGCCATGGATTTTGTGACTCATTTACCTCGATCGAGCAGGGGATGTGATGCGATTTGAGTGGTGATTGACAAGCTTTCGAAGTCAGCCATTTCATTCCCTATGATGTGAGATGTTCCATGAAGAAGATGGCAAAACTGTACATTGACCATGTGGTTAGATTGCATGGAGTGCCAGTTTTGATAGTGTCTGATAGGGATCCAAGATTTACTTCCCGATTTTGGAAGAGTTGCAAGCAGCTATGGATTCAAGATTGGCTACGAGTACAGCTTATCATCCCTCCAATCGGAGAGAAATATACAGACTTTGGAAGACATGCTACGAGAAATTGTGATGGATTTTAGTGGTGGTTGGCAGGATTCCTTGTACCTGGTGGAATTTTCATATAATAACAGCTACCAAGTGACTATTGGGATGGCACCGTTTGAGGCTTTGTACGGTCGAAAGTGCAGATCATCAATTTGCTGGGAAGAAGTTGGTGTGAAACAACTGTCTATCCCTGAGTATGTGCAGCACATGAACGACCAGGTTGAGCTGATTCGAAGCAAAATGAAGGCTGCACACGCTCGTCAATATACCTATGCTAACAAGAGGCGTAGGCCTTTGTAATTTCAGGTTGACGATCGAGTGTTTCTGAAAGTTTCTACTTTCAAGAGCGTGATGAGATTTAGGCTCATGGGTTAGTTAGCTCCTAGATTCGTTGGCCTGTTTGAGGTTATCGAGAGCCTTGGAGTATCTTTTGCCACTGACTGTTGAGTTAGCAGTGATACATGATGTATTTCATGTGTCAATGTTGAGGAAATATGAGCCAGATCCTTCCCATGTGCTATGAACCGATGAAGTCGAGCTGGATCAAACCATGAGTTATGTGGGATATCCGGTGCAGATTCTGGATAGGAAGGAGAAACAACTTAGAAAAAAGACCATTCCGCTGGTCATGGTTCAGTGGAGAAAGAATGGGAAAGAAGAGGTTACGTGGGAGGTAGAGGAAAAGATGCAAAGAGAGTGGCCTCGTCTATTTGAATATGCACCTTATTAATTCTTGTTGATTGTTGGTTTGCTGCTTGTTGTGATATCTTGAACTCTGGGTTAGTAGTTGTCTGTGTGTTTTCAAGATTTTTTTCATGAGGTTCTGTATTGTATGTGCTTCAGTTTTTATTCTCCGTTATGTGCTGATGTTGGTTTGATTTCGAAGACGAAATCCTGTTTTAGTGGGGGAGAAATGTGAGACCCTAAGGATTAGTGGAGAAATTAAGCTAATTAATCGGGGTTAGTAAGGACCAGATCAGGTGTGAGCTGATCTGGGATGGGCCAGCCCTGAGCTGGTACGCGTTAGTGGAACACACGCTGTCAGGCCCGGTGTTCTAGACACAGCTAAAACACGCAAAACACGGAAGCTTAAAAAACGGGTAAACTTTTTTCTTATAAGCTAATTAATCGGGGTTAGTAAGGACCAGATCAGGTGTGAGCTGATCTGGGATGGGCCAGCCCTGAGCTGGTACGCGTTAGTGGAACACACGCTGTCAGGCCCGGTGTTCTAGACACAGCTAAAACACGCAAAACACGGAAGCTTAAAAAACGGGTAAACTTTTTTCTTATAGGCCTGATTGAAATTCTATCATTTAAAGTACACGCATACTCAAAATATAAGCTTTGCATCAAAATCTGACTGCATAAAATCTCAATCATCCAATATATATATATATACAACCAATCACAAATCAAATCAATACAACAACTATACAGGGCATCCCGTGGCAATGACTCGATATAGCATATGTATATAACTAGGAACTCACACCTGGGGCTGCAACAGCTGCCTCACTCTCGGACCAGCTGAACTACCTGAAAGATCCTGCAATGGCCAACACACGGTCAAAGCAGCACCAAGGAAAAACAAACGAGATTAAACCTAAGTACGAAGAAAAACAACAACAATCAATAAAGCATGCAACATAATATATCGTGCAAATGCATGAAGGGTACCAAGGAAGGCATTGGGGCTCAAGAGCCGCTCAACAGCTGGGAATACAACATACACAAGAACGTGTTGGGGAACCACGGCGGATCTGGATCACGCCTCCCGGCGAGGCAGCGGAAGAACAAAATTTTACGGGAGACGATCAATACAATTCAATACAAACAACAGACTATGACATTCATAGGGTGTTCAGATGACTACCTTGTTGGTAACTCGTTCTTGGCTCCGACCAGTTTCTTGAGGAAACTGGCACTTCATGGTAGGCGGCGGTAGATAACGTCAATCCGGTCCATGACCAGATTCGAGACTCCTTCGTCACCCTGCACTAGAAGGCCTGACGAGATTGGCGCGGACGGATTCTCCTCGTCAAGATTGGTCGGAACAATTTCCGACGGCGCACGACGGCGGCGGCGGCGGCTTTTGGAGAGGAGGGAGGGTGGAGCACTCTTGCTAGGTTTAGGGTTAGGTTGTGTTATGAGTTAATTAATCTAAGTCTACATTAAGTAGACTTGGTGATGGATTTGGATCCGGCCCAACGGGCCCGGGTCCAACGGATGAACATTCGGTTCATCTCCATCACCGAGACTTCATCGTAACTCTGATCGCCGATCACATCGGACGGATCGAATCAGTTTCCAAAACTGAATTATATGATCTGAAAAACCATTTTTCAGAACCCCAGTGCAAAATGACCGTTTTGCCCCTCAATAGCGGGAAATCCCGATTTGACCCCTGTTGACTTTTAGGAAGTCGCACTCCCTAAAATCCTCTTCTCATGCTCAACACATTGAGCTGAGTATCCGTGCGGGAATCTCGAATCCAGTACTTGTGTGACCCTCAATGGTTCAGGGATACAGCTAGCCGTGGGCCTACAATCATTGTGGCTCCGGAATCACAATTCCGGACTTGTCCAACGGATCATGGTAAGAGCGTCTAGCAACATCGCCCCATGATCCCCTAGGTATCACTGATAGTGCCTGCAAGAACCAGTTGGTCGTGGTTAGCGTACAGTACGGTCCTTTCAATCAATATATCCCGATCAGATCAACGACCATTGGTAAATCGAGAGTCGCTATAGATCCGATAGCTATGCATACATCTTGGAGATCGAATAGTGAAATCGCGAGTGTAACTAGGTAAACACATTTACCTAAAACACTTATAGTACTCAGGCCAGAGATTTATGCACTATTATCCCCTCATATAGCATAGGATATCCACGCATGTCTGCGAGCGGTGAATCCTCAACGATCAACGACCATTGGTAAATCGAGAGTCGCTATAGATCCGATAGCTATGCATACATCTTGGAGATCGAATAGTGAAATCGCGAGTGTAACTAGGTAAACACATTTACCTAAAACACTTATAGTACTCAGGCCAGAGATTTATGCACTATTATCCCCTCATATAGCATAGGATATCCACGCATGTCTGCGAGCGGTGAATCCTCAACAACGATGCATCGACTCCTACATGCATCGGGGTCACCCAATCCCGCCGCCTAATGACCCCAAGTGAGCCGGCAAACGAGTCAAAGTGAGACGCCTATCATGTAGAGTCTCAATGACGTTTCGAGTCGTGAGGACTAATCAGTACAACCAAGACCTCGGACTTATCCACTCGACAAATGGTAACCATTTGGAAAGTCCGAACGAGGGTAGTTCGATAGATCACCAGGTCACTATCTATCTGTATGCTCAGAACATCACAATGTTCCCTACCAATGAAACATGGTACTTCGCATCGCAATTACTAGTCTCTAGCTCGGGCGGCCTTATCCTCATTTTGACGGCCCAATCGACTAGGAACATGTTCAGAATACACAGTGACTATTAGATGTGTTTCATGATAGCCGTCATACCCACTATCACATCTAACATACACTTTAGTGTATTCTAGGTCTTTACTCAACGCAATTGTTAATCATCATACAACACAATGAAAGTAAAGAAGGCCATATAAATAAATGCGAATATCATATATAAAGATATTTTCATACAAGAGTCTATAAACCCACACGCCACAAGTTGGCTAGTTGGGCATCTACTCTAACAATCTCCCACTTGCCCTAAAGCCAACTACTCATCAGACGCAGTCCCATTGTTTCGTGATGTTTTTCAAACAACGGTCCAGGTAAGGGCTTCATAAGTGGATCAGCAACGTTGTCCGCAGAGGCGACTCTCTCAACTGCTATGTCACCTCTAGCCACAATATCCCGGATTATGTGGTATTTCCTCAGTATGTGTTTGGATCTTTTGTGAGACCTAGGCTCCTTTGCTTGCGCAACGGCACCCGTGTTGTCGCATTACACCGGGACTGGACCAACTTCATTAGGAATGACGCCCAACTCTTGGACGAAATTCCTTATCCAAACGGCCTCCTTAGCAGCAGCTGATGCTGCGATGTACTCAGCCTCAGTGGTTGAATACGCGATGGTGTCTTGATTGGAACTCTTCCAAGAGACAGCACCAACATTGAGCATGAATACAAATCCAGAGGTTGATTTCGAATCATCCACGTCACACTGGAAGCTAGAATCAGTGTAGCCTTCCAGTTTCAGTTCACCACCCCCATAGACCATGAACATATTCTTAGTCCTTCGTAAGTACTTAAGAATATCTTTCACAGCCTTCCAATACAATTGGCTGGGGTTGGCCTGGTAGCGGCTCGTGACACTCAGAGCATATGCGACATCCGGTCTAGTGGAGATCATGCCATACATAATACTACCTATTGCCGAGGCATATGGCACACGTGTCATCTCTCTATCTCCTCATCAGTCTTCGGACACATAGACTTAGATAGAGTGACCCCGTGGCACATAGGTAGGTGTCCGTCTCTTGGACTCTTCTTCACCCATGTCCTTCATCGAGAATCTACTAGACAACCATACTTTAGTTGACTGCAGCATCCCTACATCATTCAACATAAAGTACGAGGAACGTCACAACGCTTTTAACTACCTTTTTATAGACACTGGCTCCTCGGGATTCTTGATGAAACCAAATTCCTTAATTGTTTCATCGAATCTCAGGTTCAACTTCGTGATGCTTGTTTGAGACCGTAGATCGATCTCTGAAGCTTGCATACCTTATGCTCGCTTCCAACAGATGTATAACCCTCAGGCTGCGTCATATAGATCTCTTCCTTAATGTTTCCATTAACGAACACAGTTTTCACATCCATTTGCCATATCTCATAGTCGTACCATGCGGCTATGGCTAACAAGATTCTAATTGACTTGAACATTGCGACTGGCGAGAAGGTTTCATCATAGTCAACACCTTGCCTTTGAGTGTAAAATTTCGCGACCAGTCGTTCCTTGTAGGTCATTACCTTACCATCAGGCCCAAGTGTCCTCTTGTATACCCATTTACACCCAATGGGAACAATTAATTCGGGAGGATTAACAAAAGTCCAAACTTGGTTAGCATGCATTGAGTCAAACTCAGACTGCATTGCTTCAAGCCACAAATTAGAATCTGCATCGGAAATTGCCTCCTTGAAAGTTCTTGGATCAGATCCAACAACTTGATCACCTTGATCATCTTCAAGGAGAAAACCATATCTCTCAGGAGCCCTAGGAACCCTTTCGGATCTCCTAGGTGCGACCATTTCTGGTATTGGCTCTGTAGGTGCGGGAGACTCACCTGGTACTTCGATTGGATCTCGAACCTCTTCGAGTTCTACCATTTTGCCCTTTCTATCCAGTAGAAATTCCCTTTCCATAAAGGTGGCATTCCTGGAAACAAACACTTTTGTTTCGCTGGGATAGTAGAAGTAGTATCCAATGGAATTCTTTGGATACCCAATGAAGTAGCATAAGATGGATCTCGTATCCAGCTTATCTCCCACTGTCTGCTCCACGTAAGCAGTACATCCCCAAATCCTCATAAATGAGTACTTGGGTGGTTTGCCCATCCATATCTCATATAGAGTCTTATCCACTGCCTTGGTGTGGACATTGTTCAACAACATTACCGC
>KV010703.1:276856-290303 GCA_001598015.1 Dorcoceras hygrometricum | reverse complement strand
GTGTTGCAGTTGAGAGAGCATGCGCAACGCTGGTGGAAGGGTACTTCTCGTGTCATGAGAGAGACTGGAAGTCTGATTTCGTGGGAGAGCTTCCGTGCTACTTTTCGACAGGAGTATACCCCTGAGTCTTTCTATAACAACCGTGAGCGGGAGTTCGATAACCTGAAGCAAGGGAACTTGAGGTGGCCGAGTAAGCCAGGCAGTTTCTTCGCTGTTGTGGTATGTTCCCCATGTTGCGAACCAGGAGAGGATGAAGAGGAACAAGTTTTTGAGAGGGTTGAGGCCCGAGTTGTTCCGTATGGTATTATCTGGTTCCCCTGCGACGTATGCTGAGGCTGTGGATAGAGCAGTGGATATTGAGGAGAGTCTGATGGAGGTGCAGAATCAGGTTCAGTCGACAGCTGGACGTAGTTTTCAACCTGTACCGGGAGCGATGTCTTCTTTCCAATCTCCTAAAGAGCCACAACAGTCGAATCGTCAGAGGTTCAAGCCTCGAGGGAAAAAGTTCAGGGCCTTTGCCATAACTATGGGAAGCCTGTACATTTTTCTCGAGTGTGTCCGGCTGGAGGACAGTCTTTGGGTCAGTAGCAGCAAGGTTCAGCTGGTGGTTCTTCGCATAGACCGCAACCTTTTGTTCAGTCCCAACGATCAGGTTTCCAACCCCCTGAACCGTATAGGTTTGGTGGACCTTTGAGACCTCAGTTTCCGGAACCGCAGCAAGCTCAGGTGAACGCCTTGACGAGAGAGCAGGCGGAGGATAGAGAGGGAGTGATTGCATGTACTTGCTTTATCTTTGACTTTCCTGCACGAGTTTTGTTTGATACTGGAGCATCACACTCTTTTATTTCTGAGTTGTTTGTGTATGAGTGTGGGTTGAGTTATTCCCCACTGTGTGATGTTGTCTCTGTATCTACCCCTGCTGGCATGAGTTTGTTGTCCTGTGAGGCAGTGTTGGATTTTTTTCTTAGGTTTGATAAGAATGTGTTGGTGACTAATCTGATTGTCCTAGAGATTAGGGATTTTGACAGTATCTTGGTAATGGATGTGTTGTCCAGTTATAGAGCGACCGTTGATTGTTTTCATGGTGTTGTGAGATTTAGGCCTGAATTTGGAGATAAATGCGTTTTCTATGGTGCTGATTCGCGACCTAAGATTCCTTTGGTGTCGGCCATGGAGATGTTTGGGTTGTCGTCGCTAGAGAATTCAGGGTTAATGATCTATGCCTTGGATGTTTCCCAAGTATCGCGAGTAGAGTTGGGCGATGTTCCGATTGCTCGAGAGTTTTTCGACGTGTTTCCGGATGAGATTCCTGGATTCCCTCCGAGACGAGAGCTTGATTTAGCATAGAGTTGGTGCCAGGAACAGCCCTGATTTCTAGAGCCCCGTATCGATTGGCGCCAGCTGAGTTGAAGGAACTCAAAGAGGAATTGTGTGATCTTTTAGAGAAGGGCTTCATTAGACCGATTATGTCGCCCTGGGGAGCTCCGATTCTTTTCGTGAAGAAGAAGATGGATCTATGAGGATGTGTGTGGACTTTCGGCAGTTTAACAAAGAGACAATTAAGAACAAGTATTCGTTGCTGAGGATTGATGACTTGTTCGACCAGCTGCAGGGATCTGCTGTATACGCTAAGATTGATCTACGGTTTGGTTATCATCAGTTGCGGATCAGAGACGTTGACGTGGCGAAGACGGCTTTTAGGACGAGATATGGGAATTATGAGTTTTTGGTGATGCTTTTTGGATTAACGAATGCTCCTGCTATCTTCATGAATTTTATGAATCGCGTTTTCAGTAAATATATTGATCGTTATGTGATTGTCTTCATAGATGACATCCTGGTGTATTCGAAGACTTTCGGCAGTTTAACAAAGAGACAATTAAGAACAAGTATTCGTTGCTGAGGATTGATGACTTGTTCGACCAGCTGCAGGGATCTGCTGTATACGCTAAGATTGATCTACGGTTTGGTTATCATCAGTTGCGGATCAGAGACGTTGACGTGGCGAAGACGGCTTTTAGGACGAGATATGGGAATTATGAGTTTTTGGTGATGCTTTTTGGATTAACGAATGCTCCTGCTATCTTCATGAATTTTATGAATCGCGTTTTCAGTAAATATATTGATCGTTATGTGATTGTCTTCATAGATGACATCCTGGTGTATTCGAAGAACTTCATAGAGCATAAGAAGAACTTGAGATTGGTTTTGCAGAAACTAAGAGACTCACAATTGTACGCGAAGTTCAGCAAGGGTGAATTCTGGCTGGATAGAGTTGTATTTTTGGGTCATGTCATTTCAGCGCAAGGGATTTCCGTGGATCCGAGTAAGGTCGAAGCAGTTTTTAACTGGGAGCGACCTAGGAGTGTGACTGAGATCCGTAGTTTCTTAGGTTTGGTTGGCTATTATAGGCGTTTTATCGAGAAGTTATCTTCGATAGCTAGGCCGATGACTCAGTTGACCCAGAAGGATAGAAAGTTTGTTTGGACTGAAGAATGTGAGTCGAGTTTCCAGTTGCTGAAGGTGAAGTTGACTACTGCTCCTGTGTTAGCTTTGACTTCCGGTTCGGGAGGTTTTGTAGTTTGCTCTGATGCCTCTCTGAGTGGTTTGGGATCCGTGTTGATGCAGAACGGGTATGTGATAGCTTATGCGTCTCGACAGTTGAAGCCACATGAGATGAGATACCCCGTTCATGATTTAGAGTTGGCTGCGATAGTGTTTGCTTTGAAGATTTGGCATCACTATTTGTATGGTGAACAATTTTTTGTGTACACCGACCACAAGAGTTTGAAGTATATCTTCACGCAGTCAGATTTGAATATGAGGCAAAGCCGCTGAATGGAGTTGCTGAATGATTTGAGTGTGAGATTCAGTATCAGCCTGGGCGGATGAATTTAGTGGCCGATGCTTTGAGTAGGAAAGCCCAACCTGTGATGTTGACTTCGATGAGTATATCCAAAGTCCATGAGGATTTGGGGACTTTCGGATGGCGTTTTCAGTCAGGTGATCATTGCTTTGTGGTTTCTTCTTTTCAGGTCGAGCCACATATTTTAGCAGACATTAGAGTAGCGCAGAGGACTGATCCGTATGTCCATGAGTTGAAGATTAAGGCTCAGAATGGTCAGTTTGACGATTTTTCTGTTGCTTCTGATGGATGTTTGAGACTTTGAGGTAGATTGGTGATTCCAAATTTGATTGACTTGAAGGAAGCCGTCTTGAATGAAGCTCATTGTAGTCGATACAGTGTGTATCCAGGCGAGAAGAAGATGTATCATGCCCTGAAGTCTCACTTCTGGTGGGAAGGCATGAGGAATGATATCTCTGGATTTGTAGCTCGATGTTTGCATTGTCAACAGGTCAAGGCTGAGAGGATGAGACCTGGCGGATTGCTACAGAGTCTAGAAGTGCCTCAGTGGAACTGGGAGCACATCGCCATGGATTTTGTGACGCATTTGCCTCGATCGAATAGGGGATGTGATGCTGTTTGGGTCGTTGTTGATAGACTTTCTAAGTCAGCCCATTAATTCCCTAATGTGAGGTGCTCGATGAAGAAGATGGTGCAACTGTACATTGACCATGTGGTGAGATTGCATGGAGTGCCTGTTTTGATAGTGTCTGATAGAGATCCAAGGTTTACTTTCCGATTCTGAAAGAGCTTGCAGACAGCGATGGGTTTGAGATTGGCTATGATTACAGTCTATCACCCACAGACAGATGGTCAATCTGAGAGGACCATTCATATTTTAGAGGATATGCTGCGAGTAGTTGTTTTGGATTTCAGTGGTGGCTGGCAGTATTCCTTGTCCTTAGTTGAGTTTTCTTATAACAACAGCTACCAGGTGACTATTGGGATGGCATCTTTTGAAGCGCTGTATGGTCATAAGTGTAGATCACCGATCTGCTGGGAAGATATTGGCGAAAAGCAGTTGTCTACTCTTGAGTTTTTGCAGCACATGAAGGACCAGATTGAGTTGATTCGGAGTAGGATGAAAGCTGCTCAAGATCGATATGCTAGCTATGCTAACAAGAGACGCAGACCTTTGGAGTTTGAGGTTGGTGATCGAGTGTTTCTAAAAGTTTCTCCTTTCAAGAGTGTGATGAGATTTCGATTGAAGGGTACGTTGGCTCCTAGATTCATTGGCCCCTTTGCGATTGTTGAGAGGATCAGATAGTTGTTACAGATTGAGGCTGCCTGATGAGTTAGAAACGATGCATGATGTGTTTCATGTGTCAATGTTGAGGAAGTATGAGCCAGATCTGTCCCATGTGTTGAGGACTGATGAAGTTGAGCTGGATTCTACCTTAAGCTATGTTGAATATCCAGTACAGATTCTGGATAGGAAGGAAAAGCAGCTGAGGAATAAGGTTATTCCGTTGGTGATGGTCTCATGGAGCAAGCATGGTCATGAGGAAGCTACCTGGGAAGTGGAAGAGAAGATGAGGAAAGAGTAGCCTCATCTGTTTGAACTGTGAAGTCAGTAGAATTCCAGGTAATTTCTGAGTTTTGTTTCGTGTGTTGATAGTTGATTGTGGTTTGTTGGCATTGAGTGTGCTGGGAAGTATGGCATAGGTGTTTCTAGAATGGTGTCTAGTCTAATGTGCCGTGAGAATGCCATCTTGTTGTCATTTTTGTTCCTCATTATTTTAGATTCTGGTGCTACGAGTTGATTTCGAGGACGAAATCGATTTCTAGTGGGGGAGAATGTGAGGACTAGAAATTTTTAAGTTCGATTAATTAGCTAAGCAGATTTGTATTGGGATTAGCTACTTGAGTTTCTGATTATCGGGATCTGATTCCAGTAAGAATCTAGATTTGAGGCCTATCACTGGAAGAAGATAAGCTTTTGGGATTCTGGCACGGGAATTAGCGAGATTCAGATTTGAGTGAAATCTGGATGTTCAGATGTGTTCTTTGCGTGTGTGCGTGAATTGCCGCGAGCAGGGAGCGAAACGTTCTTGTTGAGGTGCTAATCAGATTTGGCGTTGCAATAGGTAATGCGCTGTCGTATCGAGTATTCATATTTGACGCTAGTAAGTGGAATCTGTTTAGCGGGCGTGAACAGATGTGAGCGTTTATGTGGTCAAGTATGGATGGGTGTTAGAGGGATCTGTTGCGAGAGCGTGACCCCTATGCTAAGTCGTTTTGTTAAGTAGCACGACACCGTTTTGAGTAGAACACATGTATTGTTGTAGAGACAGATCTGAGATAGCGTAGTCAGATGTGGATGATAGCTAATGCCAGATTTGAGGGACTTCTGTTTTAGTGATGAGATCTGGACTTGTAGGCGATTGACTTCTACTGTAGCTTGGATCTGGGGATTTAAATTAAGTGTCGATCAACACTTAGAGTATTTCAAACCTGATATTTCTTATCTTCATCCCCGATAACCCTCGATTGGTACTGTTCATCCGAACCCTATTTCCGTCGATTGCCGTCGTTTTACGCCTCCGTTTGGAGCAAGATTTGTAGAGCTGAGCTCATCTTCTCTAGAGCGTTCGGTTGATTCCAATTTGGAAACTGGAGTCGCCAGAATTGAGGAGCACGAAGCTATTGAAGTGTTCGTGTGTCTTCCCTAGGGTTAACCCGTAGTTCATCTGTTCTTTAGCAGCTTTGGGTAAGTGATTTCTTTCCATTTTAAGCTTCGTTGAGAGCTGAGTGGTGCTCTGTAGAGTTGAGGTACCTGAGTGAGCTACGAGGCTTTAGAATTTAAGCTGTATGAGTTCATATTTGAGTTGATATTGAGATATCTTAACAGATTTGAGCTGGTAGTGGCTTCTGTTGAGTTCGTCGTGAAGCTACTAGGGCAGTATACTTGTGCTGGTTGTTGCGTCCTTGTATTTGTAAGATCTGTTGAGGTAGAAGCTGATTTGAGGTACGAATTGAGCTAGATTTTAGCAGCTTTGTTATCAGCTTTGGGATATTTCCTTCGTGTATTAGCTGTTGTGCTTTGTGTTGATTGTGTGTTGTTCTGTTCTCGTATCTGTTTGTGCGTGAGATATATGTATGATTTTAAGCATGAGTCTGCTGTTCATTCACACATACATATTGAGCCTGATTCCTTTGAGATCTGAATTTATTTGCACGTTGTGATCGGCCGGCAGAGTCGTCGCGCCTGAAAGTTCCAATGTTGTTTTTGATGTGGTGGCCGGCTGAGTCGTCGTGCCCGAGTACCACACTTCCTTGTGATGGTCGGCTGAGTCGTCGCACCTGAAGATCACAAGATGATGATGATTGATGAGATCTGCACAGCTGAGTCGTTGTGATTTTGTCTACCGATGATTCTTGGTAGCCCTTTTCTTGCATTGCACGATTGAGATATTGCATTGTCTGATATTATAGATGCTTTTATTGTTCTCTTTGTACTGAGGTTTGACCTCATTTATTTTCCCTTTTTTGGGCTGTTTTGGTCGATGTTGGCCATTATAGGTTCTTCAGGTAGCCAGGCTGGACAGAGTGGAGCTTCAGCTGGTCGATCCCCTTTTTGATTTGAGTCCCAGTGGTATTGATATAATATATTGAGCCAGGGGATGTCCTGCGCCTTTATTTTTATTCGGGGAGATTGACTACTTGTTTTATTGTACGTTGTATGAGTTTTGAGTTAAACCCTTATTTTGAGTATAAATGTATTTTGAATGATATTGGATCAGGCCTATATTCGAAATTTTTAGCCCATATTTTTATGATGCTTCCGCATAATTGTGACTAATTGTTGTATTAGCGCACGTGGCCTGACAGTTCACGCACCTCAACTCGGAGGAATTTAGAACAGCACGTATCGCACCTATCAGCACGTAGCCTACCTATCAGCTTGTTTGATAAGCTCTCAGATCACAGCGAACCAATCTGTAACAGCTTGCGATCCCAGAACATCTCATGCCTGCTGTTCCCTGCTACATAGTACTCCTAAGATGCTAACAGCTCACGGACTCAGCATAGCCTTTTCTTAACAGCTAGCGCCTAATCTGGTGCACAATGAACAATTTTACGCTTCCACACGTCAAACCAGCTTGCCTCTTAGCTGGACCTCCAATCTGCTACAACACCTAAGATCAGCACAGGCCACTCAACAGCTCGCGCCAGTGCTAACCCAAGATGAAACGTGAAACTGCTTACACCAACAACTTAGCGTGAAACTCGATAACTCCTACAAGCTGGATAATCTCGACTGATTAACCCTTAATCTAAATATGATTAATCTACTAATTACCTGGGTTAATCACAGTCCTCACACAAGATGGTCTTTGTGTGTGTGTAACAGCTCTGAGCTGTTGGAGATATCAACGGGGCAGTAAACAGCTTAGGGATGCTGTTGCTTGAGCGTAAGCTATTAAGGTTTGAGAGTGTAAGCTACACTGTGAGAGATGGTCCTGATCTGGATTGTATAGCTGGGTGCTAAGCTGGTCGATCGCAAGCTTGTCTGGGAAAAACTAGCTTAGAGGTGCGCAAACTGGTAGTATTATGTGGACAGGCCTAGTTCGTGGTTTTGTGTAGACCGGTATGGTTCATGGGTTCCAGCTTAGGGTAGAGCTGAATGTGTGCGAGCTGGTCTACATACGCATGATCTAATTGTCCCGAGATGGAGTGCGGTACGACTTCGTTTAGCGATACCAGCTTAGACGCTAGCTGGATGGTAAGCGTGAGCTGGCCAGGGCGTAATCTGGTCTATAGCTGTGAGCTGTTGCTGCTGTGTACGTTGTGAACTGTTTTGGGTAAGCATATCGGGTAGGAGTTGGTCAGTAAGTGTAATCTGTTCTGGAAGTGCAAGCTGGATGACGTATACTAGCTGGGAGAGAAGGAAGTGTGCTGGTTTATGCCTGAGCTAGTTTCAGCTTGGACCCCGAGCTGTTGGTGGTTACTGTTCACTAGATCACGGGAGGCTTAAGTTATATAAATAGTGGACTTTGACGGTAGACACGTAATTTTATTTCCCAACACTTAGCCATTTTGGGACCTCATATTCCTTGATCCGTTAATACCAGGAAGCTCTCGGTTGGGTTTCTTCAGAACTATCGGATAACTACCATGATCCTCTTCTATCTGCTGTTCTGGTTGTTTCCGCTATGAGACGAGTGGAGAACTACCACGTTCTCATGAGATTGTCGGCACCAGCAGGTTGAGTTGTTCTATTCTTGCTTCTGGTACTACGCGTTGAGACGAGTGGATAGCTACCTCGCTCTCACATATCCTGTGGCCACTGCATTGTTGATCCCAGCTGGTTTGTTGTTTCGTTGAGCTCCATGGATCATATCCGCTTGATCAACAGCTGTTGAGTTGTTCCTTCGTTCCTCATGTCTTCATGCATTGCATATCATTTATGTCTTTCTGTATTTGTTGTTATATGTTGCTTTCCATATTGTGGTTTGACACCTGTCCCTCCGAGGCTGTTTGGTTGTTTGTGTGCCATTTAGGTATCCCAGGTTCTTCATCTGGCCCAAGATGTGTGTCAACGAGTGGTTCCCCGAGAGGTTGATAGAGTGTCCAAACTATATATTTATATATATATATATATATAGTGTTATCGAGTCTGTGCCGGGGAATGCTCCGAGCTGCTGTTGTATTTCAGATTTCGAGATTGTGTTTGTTGGGATTCTCGTTGATGTTGTATGAATGTAGCAACATTCCTTTATACTGATTGTGTTATAAAAACTCTTTACTTTGAGTATTTTATTACTTTAATTAGGAATTTTCAATCAGGCCCAAAAACAAAAATTTTATCCACTTTTAAGCTTTCGCATTTTGTGTTATCTTGTGCTTAATCTCTGATTTAGAGCACCGAGACTGACATTTTGGTATCAGAGCTTAAACTGAGATAAACTCAATTTCTTTTCTAGTTCACTCGAGTCTAGGCACTGTATTTTTCTTGTTGCATGTGCTTGACTGCGTGTCTTATCTACTATTTGATCTTACCGCCAGAGTATTTCTGTAGATGCCTCCTAGTTGTAGAGGTAGGGCGAGTAGGCAGATTTCCAGTAGAATCTGGGGCTCAAAACGTAGGAGACGATGTAGAATAGCATAGTATACCCGTTCGAAGGCGTGCTAGGCAGGTGGATGAAGAAATTTATTTGTTGGCGTCTCGTGTAGACTAGATGGAATTGGTTATGGCAAGGTTTCAGAGGTTGAATCTTCAAACGTTCTTTGGGGTGGAGTCTAGTGACGATGCAGAGTCTTGGTTAATACACATTGAAGGTTTGTTTGAGAGGGTTCACTATGACGATGCCCGTAAACTGAGTTTAGATACGTTCCAAACGGAGGAGCAATGCGCAGCGTTGGTGGAGAGGTACGTCCCGAGCTATGACAGAGATGGGAGCAGAGGTATCTTGGAATAGTTTCTTTGCTGCGTTCCGACAGGAATATGTTCCGGAGTCGTATGTGAATAACAAGGAGCGTGAGTTCGACAACTTGGTCTAGGGGGACATGCGAGTGGCAGAGTATGCGAGGCAATTTTCTTCTCTATTGGCCTACGGATTGCTGGACATGAGTGAGCTAAGAGGAATCAGTTTTTGGAGGGGCTAAATGAAGACCTAATTCTTTGGTGTTGGCAAGTTCACCTACCACCTATGCAGACGCGGTGGACAAGGCGATTGATATCGAGCAGGGTTTGTTGAACCGGCGGTCTCGGGTTCGACCGCAAGCTACACAGGGTGTTCATCCGGGTTCTCAAGGGGCGCAATCTTCTCAACCTGCTTAGGCATCCCAACAGTCTTCCCAGCCATCCCAGCAGTCTGGTAGTCGCAGTTTTGGGCCTCGTGGCAAACAATTCAAGAGGAGGTCAGGTTCTAGCTCGTCGGGCTCTGTTAGTTCTAGTAGCGGTAGCCCTAGAACTGTATTCTGTAGTCAGTGTGGAGGAAAGCATTCGTCGATGCAGTGCATCAGGTTTCAGGGTGCTTGCAGCAACTGCGGGAAGTTTGGACACTTTTCTCGAGTGTGTCCGTTGGCTAGTACTCAGCATACTGCTTCCCACACCACAAGGTCGTTCAGGTGGATCGTCCCGAGGCAGGTCTTTCCCTGTGCAGCAGCAGCAGCAACAACAACAACAGGGGTTTGGTGGATCCTAGTCTAGGGGATCGTTTCAGCAGCCTGGTCTGTCTCACTTTGGTGGGTTTTCTCGACCCCATTTCCCTGGACCATAGCAAGCACAAGTGAACTCCATCACAAGGGAACTGGCGGAAGACGCGCTCGAAGGAGTGATTGTAGGTAATTATACTATTTTCAATTTTCCTAACCGAGTATTATTTGACACTGGAGCATCGCATTCATTTTTATCTGATGCATTAAAGCATGGGTTGTGTACCACCTCTTTGCGCGATTTTGTGTCTATTGCAACTCCTACCGGTGTGGGTTTTTTCTCCAAGATATTGTTTTAGACTCTGAGATTATGTTTTGCGAGAAAGTGCTGCGGGCCAACTTGATTAGGTTAGTCATGTGGGACATCGATTGCATTTTGGGAATGGACGTGTTATCTAGCTTTAGAGCTTCGGTAGATTGCTTCCATGGTGTGGTGAGATTTTGGCCTCAATTTGGAGAGAAGTGTGACTTCTATGGTCATGATTATCGGTCGAAGATCCCTTTGATATCAGCTATGTAGATATTTGAACTGTTATCTTTGGAGAATTGGGGGTTTATGATCTATGCCTTAGACGTATCTTCAGAGTCTCGCGTGGAGCTTAGTGAAATCCTCGTTGCCTGGGAGTTTCCTGATGTGTTTCCCTATGTAATTCCTGGATTTCCCCTGAGGAGGGAGATCGACTTCAGCATTGAGTCGGTGCCTGGGACAGCCCCTATTTCCAGAGCCCCGTATCATTTGGCGCCAGCCGACTTGAAAGAGCTGAAGGTCCAACTAAGTGACTTGTTGGAGAAGGGATTAATTAGGTCGAGTATGTCACCGTGGGGAGCTCCGATCCTTTTGTGAAGAATAAGGATGGATTTATTAGGATGAGTGTTGACTTTAGACAGCTGAACAAAGCGACGATGAAGAATAAGTATCCACTACCGAGGATTGACGATCTGTTTGATCAACTGCAGGGATCAGCAGTATACTCTAAGATCTATCTGCGATCTGGGTATCATCAGTTACGGATTAGAGACGCTGATGTAGCGAAGACGGTGTTTCGGACAAGATACAGGCATTATGGCTTCCTTGTGATGTCGTTTGGATAGACGAATGCCCCTGCTGTCTTCACGGATTTGATGAATCGCGTCTTCAGTGAGTATATTCATCGCTTCGTGATTGTCTTTATCGACGAAATTCTTGTGTACTCGAGGAACTATAGAGCATAAGATGTAACAACTCATTTTGTTTTTTTCAAATATAAAGCTTCCAAAGTTAACGGATTGATAGAACTCAAAGTCATAGCGGATAAAGAGAAGTCAACCAAATAGATTTGAGGCCTATGTATAATTGAATAGGAATTTTAGCTTGCAACCAAGAAAAAAGCAATTCAAGGCTGTAAATATATGTGATAAATTCAAAGCGTTACAATGTAGCTTCGTACAACATACAGAGAGTTATTACATGGAATAATTGATACAAAATACTTTACAAACTGATAACTCTCAATTCTAATATGAACAAAATAGGTAATCGGAATTAGCACGGAAAAATCAGGTTCCACGATAAACACCTCTGGTCTAATCCAGTCTGCGCCCACCAACAACTTTTAACCTGATCACCTGCACATAGGAAAACTAGTGAGTCTTGGGACACAACAAGCAAATCTGGATAAAGCCAGAGCAGGCAGTACATGCATAAAAATACTTAAAAATGTAAACTGAAAGCTGGATGCCAACTGTAATGCTTTATGTTGTAAAGCTATAATCTGTAAAGAAGTAATTTCACTTTCTTGAATACTCGGTTATATATGCACCCATAGTATTCCTCATTTTCTATGGTGAAGTGTGAACAAAAGGTTTTTTTTTTGGTCCTCTATTAGCTTGATCAAGCTTAACTGGTTCCAGGTGGAGCGGGACCCAACGACACTTTGTCGTTGTCCACACGCCCTAATCTTTTACTCTGTTGGCAGGGCAGTCCAGTCCGTCAACCGGTTACCACATACCCTCTATTGGCAAGGCACTCCGATCCGTCAATAGGTTACCACGCACCCTCTGTTGACCATCTGGTATTCGTCATAAATCACAAAGCTTTTGAAATAAACTTCCTTTAATCTTTCTGCAAATCATTCTTTTCTTTTCTTTTCTGTAAATCTGCTTTTATTGATTTGAAATAGATCGTTGTAAAACTGGTTTGCTATTTTAAATCTCCTTTTATGTTCGAAAGCTATTGGGAGTTAATTGGAGTTCAATTGAATAGGAACACTGAAATTAGCTCGAGATACAGAAACAAATAAAGAACAGCTGATCTGAGCTGGTGTAATATTTCTTCCAAGGGGTATAACTGTTGGGGATCCGGATCACGCCCCCCGGCGAGGCAGCGGAAGAACAGAAAATAAACAGCCGGGAGACGATCAATACGATTAATACAAAACAATTATGTCATACATAGGGTGTTCAAAACACTACCTTGCTAGCACTTGTGCCTGGCTCCAACCGTAGTTACAATAACGTCGGCTCTTCACGGTAGATTGCGGTAGATATCGCCAATCCGGTCCACGACCGGATACGAGACTCCTTCGTCACCCTGCACTAGAAGGCGTGACGAGATCTGCACGGACGGATTCTCCTCGTCGAATTGGCCGGAACAAATTCCGGCGAAGAGGCGGCGGCGGCGGCTTGTAGAGAGGAGAGGGGCGGCGGTTGCAATCTAGGTTTAGGGTTAGAGTGTCTTGTGTTGTAACAAGTGTTATGTTAAGTCTAGGTTTAAGTCTAATTAAATAGACTTAAGTGTTGGACTTGGACCGGTCCAACGGGCCCGGGATCCAACGATGAACATTCAGTTCATCTCCACCACCGAGACTTCATCGTAACTCCGATCGCCGATCAGATCGGACCGATCGATTCAGTTTCCAAAACTGAACACTATGATCTGAAAAACCGTTTTTCAGAACCCCAGTGCAAAATGACCGTTTTGCCCCTCAACAGCGGGAAACCCCGGTTTGACCCCTGTTGACTTTTAGGAAGTCGCACTCCCCAAAATCCTATTCTCGTGCTCAACACATTGAGCTGACTATCCGTGCGGGAATCTCGAATCCAGTACTTGTGTGACCCTCAATGGTTCAGGGATACAGCTAGCTGTGGATCCACAACCATTGTGGCTCCGGAATCACAATTCCGGACTTGCCCATCGGATCATGGTAAAGCATCTAGCAACATCGCCCCATGATCCCATAGGTATCACTGATAGTGCCTGCAAGAACCAGTTTGTCGTGGTTAGCGTACAGTACGGTCCTTTCAATCCATATATCCCGATCAGATCAACGACCATTGGTAAATCGAGAGTCTCTATAGATCCGATAGCTATGCATACATCTTGGAGATCGAATAGTGACATCG
>KV010703.1:253137-267874 GCA_001598015.1 Dorcoceras hygrometricum | reverse complement strand
CAATGACGTTTCGAGTCGTGAGGACTAATCAGTACAACCAAGACCTCGTATTTATCCACTCTACAAATGGTAACCACATGGAAAGTCCGAACGAGGGTAGTTCGATAGATCGCCAGGTCACTATCTATCTGCATGCTTAGAGCGTCACAATGTTCCCTACCAATGAAACATGGTACTTCGCATCGCAGATACTAGTCTCGAACTCGGGCGGCCTTATCCTCATTTTGACGGCCCAATCGACTAGGAACAGTTCAGAATACACAGTGACTATTAGATGTGTTTCATGATAGCCTTCATACCCACTATCACATCTAACATACACTTAGGTGCATTCTAGGTCTTTACTCAACGCAATTGTAAATCATCATACATACAATGAAAGTAAAGAATGCCATATAATAAATGCGAATATCATATATAAAGATTGTTTCATACAAGAGTCTATAAACCCACACGCCACAAGTTGTCTAGTAGGGCATCTACTCTAACAATAACTACGTATAGAATTGAAGTTATATATTTGATCAAAGCTAAAGGAAAGTAGAATTAATCATTGAAATCACTATATCAGTCCATAATGGACCTAAGCTGGATCAGCTCGGAGTAAAGCAGCACGCGAACATACTTGTTCAAAGTAGAAAACCCAGCTCGGGGCTATTTGGTCAAATAAAGTCAAACCAGATCGGACCAACAAGTCGTGAACAACTGAATAAAGAAATCAAATTTCTAACGGACTTGAGTACTGAAAAAATATCACAAGAAAACTAGACATTGAAATCAGATCGCAAGTGGACTGGACTAAGAGACCAGCTCGCGAATTAGAAACCAGCTTTGGAAAGATAACGAGAACGCGACTAGAGGACCAACTCTGATAAAACGAGCAGATCGTGAACTTAGTTCAAAAGTAAATAATAGCTTAGAAGATTTCCTTAGTCTGAAGCAATCGAAAATATCTAAGGAAACATTCCAGAAACAAAACACGTAAGATGCTTTAAAGAACATCCCAGAAAAATCAAGAAAAAACAGAGACGAACATCATAAAACATTTTCTAAAAACTCTTCTTTACATCAAAATCACAGTAAACCAGTACTTTCTAAAGATAACAACTTAACTTAGTTCTGTGTTGAAAACTTCAAAACAGTTCTCAAACCTTTAAACCTAGCACACACACAGACAAGAAGGAATTCAATATATGTTTTTCAAAGTACATCAAGAAACAGAGTTCACTTGCCTTATCTGCAACGATGATTACAACGAATTATCTGGCTCGATCAACACACAAACCCGATTGTTCCCTTTGAAAAGTTTAAAAGCTTTGGATCGATTTCTTTTTACAGAGAGCACCACTTCAATTTTTTCGCCTTTACGTGATATTTTTGTTGTGAATGAACATGCATGATGTGTTGAAAAGCTTTTATATGAATATATTAAAGTCTAAATGGATAAAAACACGTTTTCTTTTAAATTGCTACTATTCTTCACAAGCGCTACTCTAATTTTAAGAATAGGTAAAAATGCAAACCAAACCGATTAATTAAAATATAAAACAAACCGGGCTTGTCTGGAAAGCTCTTGCAACTGTTTCTCTAAACTGAACAGATCAGCACAAAAAAAAGCTAATAAACAATTAAAATTTCAAATGTATCCCTCAAAAATTTTATCTTTATAATTGTGGAATTATGGATTTTCGGACGTTACATAAGGAGCATTTGAGACTAGTGTTGCAGACATTGAGAGACTCGCATCTATATGCAAAGTTCACTAAGTGTGAATTTTTGTTGGGTAAGGTGATCTTTTTGGGTCATGTCATTTGTCATTTCTGCACAGGGTGTTTCGATGGATCCTAGCAATGTTGAAGCAGTTCTTAACTGGGAGCGACCTAGGAATATTTCATAGATCCGTAGTTTCTTGGGTTTGGCTGGTTATTATAGGCGTTTCATCGAAGGATTTTATTCAATAGCCAAACCGATGATGCAGTTGACCCAGAAGGATAGGAGATTTATCGGGACCGAGGTGTGCGAGACCAGTTTTCTTTTGCTTAAGGAGAAGTTAACTATTGCTCCCGTGTTGGCTTTACCTCCGGGTTCTGGAGGTTTTGTGGTGTGCTCTGATGCTTCTCTGAGCGGTTTGGGTTGTGTGCTGATGCAGAACGGGCTAGTGATAGCTTACGCATCTCGTCAGTTGAAACCCCATGAGACTAGATTTCCCGTTCATGACTTAGAGTTGGAAGCCATCATTTTTGCTCTGATGAGTTGGCGTCACTATCTGTATGGTGAGCAGTTTGTGGTGTACACTGACCACAAGAGCTTGAAGTACATCTTCACATAGTCAGATTTGAACATGAGGCAGCATCGTTGGATGCAGTTACTCAAGTATTTTGATTCTAAGATTCAGTATCAGCCTGGACGCATGAACTTAGTGGTAGATGCCTTGATAAGGAAGGCACAACTAGCAATGCTGACATCTTTGAGTATATCGAAAGTCCATGAGCATTTGGGGACTTATAGATGTCATTTTCAGCCGGATGAGCAGTATTTTGTACTTTATCCTTTCCAGGTCGAACCATAGATTGTAGAAGACATTAGAGCGTCACAAAGGACTGACCCGTACATCCATGAGCTAAAGTTAAACCCCAGAATGGCCAGTCAGATGATTTTACTGTTGCTCCTGATGGATGTCTAAGATTTTGTGGTAGATTAGTGGTTTCGATTTTGATAGACCTGAAGGAGACTATCTTGAACGAAGCCCATTGCAGTCGTTACATTGTACATCCGGGTGAGAAGTAGATGCACCATGACTTGAAGTCTCACTATTGGTGGGAAGGTAGGAGGAATGATATTTCTGAATTTGTGGCAAGATGTTTGAATTGCCAACAGGTCAATGCCGAGAGAATGAGACCTGGTGGATTGCTGTAGAGTTTAGAAGTGCCTCAGTGTAATTGGAGCACATTTCTATGGATTTTGTGACCCACATACCTCGATCGAGCAGGGGTTGTGATGTGATTTGGGTGGTGATTTATAGACTCTCTAAGTCAGCCCATTTCATTTCCTATGATATAAGGTGTTCTATGAAGAAAATGGCGAGACTGTACATTGACCATGTGGTTAGATTACGTGGAGTTCCGGTGTCGATAGTTTATGGCCAAGGATTAGTTCCAGATTTTGGAAGAGTTTGCAAGCATCAATGTGTTCGAGATTGGCTATGATTACAGCGTATCACCCCCAGACAGATGGCCAATCCGAGAGAACCATAAAGACTTTAGAGGATATGCTGCGAGCTGTTGTGATGGATTTTAGTGGTGGCTGGCAGGATTCTTTGTCCCTGGTGGAGTTTTCGTATAATAACAGCTACCAAGTGACTATCGGGAAGGCACCATTCGAAGCTTTGTACGGTAAGAAGTGTAGATCGCCGACTTGTCGGAAAGAAGTTGGGGAGAAACAACTGTCTACCCTTGAGTTTGTGCAGCATATGAAGGATAAGATTGATCCTATTTGGAGTAGAATGAAGGCTGCCCAAGTTCATCAAGCTAGCTATGCTAACAGAAGGGATAGGCCTTTAGAGTTTCAGGTTGGCGATCAAGTATTTTTGAAAGTTTCTCCTTTCAAGAGCGTGATGAGATGTATGATCAAGGGTGGATTAGCTCCAAGATTCATTGTACCGTTTGAGATTATCTAGGGATTGGATCCTTGGCGTATCATTTGCAGTTTCCTGCTGAGTTAGCAGTGATGCATGACATGTTTCATGTGTCAATGTTGAGTAAATATGAGCCGATCCTTCCCATGTGTTAAGGATCGATGAAGTAGATCTGGAGCAAACATTGAGGTATGTTGAGTATCCAGTGCAGATTCTGGATAGAAAGGAGAAACAATTGAGAAACAAGACCATTCCGTTGGTGATGGTTCAATGGAGCAAGCATGGTAGAGAGGAAGCTACCTGGGAAGTGGAAGAAAAGATGAGACACGAGTGGCCTCATGTATTTGAGTATGAGTCGTATTGACTCAGGTAATCTTTGTTTGCTGGTTAGTGTTTGAGTAATTTTGTACTCTTGGTTAGTGACTTCTTGGATAGCATTGTAGAGTGCTAGATGGTTGTATATATATTTCAGCTTTAGATATTTCCTGGTATTCTTTAAGTTCTGTTCTGTAGTTGTGGTTTGATTTCGAAGATGAAATCCTTTCTTAGATGGGGAGAAAGTGAGGACCGGAATTATCAGATGATAACTAACGAGTTAACCGGATAAGATTAGTGGTTAACCAATGGATATGTTCAGCTTGGATGCTGGTATAGAGAACAGCTTAGATGCGTGCTGGTTCAGGGTGTTTGTGCTAAGCTGGTCTAAGGTTTCTGTAAGCTGGTTTTTTGTAGTTCATGGGATATCGTTTTGAGTAGAGTTAAGTTGTATTGACGTATTGTGAACTAGCACAGTGTGATCTGGTTCCAGATTAGAGGTCTGCTGGTGGGTTTCACGGTTTAACCAAGCTAAGTTTTGGTGTGAGCTGGTTGGGCAGATTAGTCCCGAGCTGGACAGCAAGTTGAGCGTTGAGCTGGATTGTATCTTGTGAACTGTTTAGTGTGATAGAGATAGGTGCCCGTCGAGCCAAGTGTTGGCCGAGGGATCATGTAATAACTCTGTGTATGATAATCTTTATTATAATTATACTTGAAGATGTTTATCTGGCAAATCTTTATCTTTATATACCCTTTCTTGCTACATAAATAATGTCCTTGAATATACAAATAGTAGAAAGAATATGAGATGACTACCATGAAACTCATATTTGGAATACTGTGTATTCTAAACGGTTCCTAGTCGATTCAGCCGCCGCTAAGGAGGATAAATGTTCCATGAGCTAGAGACTAGTATTTGCAATGTGAGTACCATGTTTCATTGGTAGGGGACATGGGGATGTCCAAGCATGCAAGTAATCGTGCCTTGTAGAGTGCACTGAACAACACTCCCTATAAGATTTTCCAAGTGGCTCTTATTTACAAGTGGAAAATCCTAGTTTATCGTTGTACACCATTAGTCCTTATGACCCAGGAAAACATTGAGACTCTATGTACTAGCTCTACACTTTGACTTGTTTACTGACTCCTCTGGAATCATTAAGTGACAATATTGGGTGTAGTGTCGAAACATATAGGAGTCGATGCATTGTAGTCGAGGATTCATCACTTACCTACGGGTTTGGATATCCTATGTGACCTCATGTATTTGTAGTAAGGAAATCTCTGATCAGAGTGAGGTGGTAATTAAGAAAGGAGTTTCTTTAGTTAATCCTGCGATTCAACTACTACATGACACATAGTTTTCAGTTCTGTGACAACTCTCGATATACCAATGGTTGTCGAATCGGTCGGGATATATGAGTTGAAGGGACTGTACTGTAAATTAGCCATAATTGAATGGTTCTTGCAGACACTATAATTTGATACCTAGGGAGTCATGTAAGAGATGCTGCTAGGCGTTTAACATGTGAGGACTAGAAATTATTATTGGTGGTTAATTAGTTAATCAGATCTGGGCGAGGATTAGCTAATAGAGAAGTTAACCATCGGGTTTCCAGATTTGAAGGATTTGAACATGTGAGGACTAGAAATTATTATTGGTGGTTAATTAGTTAATCAGATCTGGGCGAGGATTAGCTAATAGAGAAGTTAACCATCGGGTTTCCAGATTTGAAGGATTTAGTTTTGCTGAGGTGATTTTAGGATTTTCAGATTTGGCGGAGAACAGATCAGATTTGAGTTGTTCGTCGCTACCGAGAATGGTTTAATTTGATATCGCGTACGTTTGGTTTAGCGAGAATCAGGATCATCTACATGTCCCTTGTGTGTTTGAGCAATTTTCCTTGAATAGGAAGTAAAACGATGTCGTTTTGAGTATACATGATACGGTGTCGTTTGGTGATAGTCAAATTTGAGTAGCGATATCTGTTCGGGAGAGTGAGCAGTTGCGTGCGTCTTTTTGACGAATGTCAAGTGTCGGTCAACGTTACTACATGGATCGGTTCGATTTAATGATTTCAGATTTGACCAGATCTGGATGTTCGCGAGTGGGTTTTTTATGCGAGATCTGTTGTTTTGAGCAGGACCCGTATGCTACATCGTTTTGATTAGTAACGCAACGTCGTTTGATGTTGGTGCGCTAGTATAGAGTAGCGAAGTCGAATCTGTGATAGCTGAGCCAGATCTGGGTAGCGCTGGGATCTGAATTGCGCTCAGATCTGAGTTTGTTGGTGGTTAACTTTCACTGTATCTTTGACATGGGGATTTAAATAACAGTGTCGATCAACAGTTAGAGAATTACGAACCCAATATTCTTCTTATCTTCTTCCCCGAGAACCCTCGATTAGTACTGCTCATTCAAACCTTTCTCCCTCGATTGCCGTCGATTTACGCCGCCGTATGGAGCAAGATTGGTGGCGCTGAGCTCGTATTCCTTAGGGCTTTCGATTGATACCAGTTAGGAGTTTTATATCGGATATTTGAAGGAGCACGAAGTAGTTGCAGGTTCGAGCATCTTCGCGATTGTTGTCCAGTGGTTCTTCTGTCCTTTAGCAGCTTTGAGCATTTCCCGTCCCAGTTTTTGAGAAGCTGGTGAGTAGCAGATTTGAGCAGGCTGTAGGAGCTGCGTCCTGCGTAATCTGTCGAGGTAGTAGCTGATTTGAGGTACGAATTGAGCTAGATTAAGCAGCTTTGATATCAGCTTTGGGATATTTCTTTCGTGTTGAATTGTTGTGGTCTGTGTGCTGATTATTTGTTCTAATCTATTTTGGTGCGTGTGAGTTATATGCATTGAATTAAGCATGAGTCTGCTGTGCATTCACACATATATATTGAGCCTGATTCCCTTGAGCTAAATCCCTTTGCGCGTTGTGTCGGCCGATTGAGTCGTCGTGCCTGAAAGGTCCAACGTTGCTATTGTGGTGGCCGGTTGAGTCATGCCTAAATACCACTGCCCTGTGGTGGTCGGCTGAGTCGTCGCACCTGAAGATCGCAGGAGGATGACGATATCTGCACTGCTGAGTCGTTGTGCTTTGCTTACCGATGATTCTTGGTAGCCCTCATGCATTGCACGTTTGAAATATTTCATGTCTGACATGACTGTTGCTTTATTGTGCTCTTCGTACTGAGGTTTGACCTCGTTTTCTTTCCTTGTGTTTGGGGTGCTTGGGTCTTGGTTGGCCTTTGCAGGTTCTTCATGTAACTAAGCTGGACAGAGTGGAGCTTCAGCTGGTCGATCCCCATTCTGATTGAGTCCCAGTTATATTTATGTATTGATATATTGAGCCAGGGGATGTCCTGTGCCTTTCTATATGTTTGGGGATCTGTAGTTTATTGACTGCTTAGTGTTTACTTGTTGTGTTGCTGAGTGTTGAGTTAAACTCTTTATTTTGATTTTGAACTTATTTTGAATGATATTTGGATCAGGCCCAAATTCGAAAATTTTTAGCCCATGTTTTGAATGCTTCCATGTAGTTAAGATTAAATGAGTATTTAATCTGTGTTTAGCGCACCGGGCCTGACATTTTTGGTATCAGAGCTGAAACTGGGATGAGTTCGATTTCTTTTTCACCACACTCGAGTCTAGGCACAGAATTTGAGTTTTGATTTGATTGACTCTGTGATTTGTGTGATTTTGTATATGCCCCTGTGTATTTTCTGCTTTTGTTCTTACCTTTGTGTTTTGGTAGATGCCGCCGAGGAGAGGTAGGAGTAGAACCGCTAGGCAAGCTGGTGAGGAGTCTAGGGCTCCCGGGAGTGATGCGGATGTTGAGCAGCAGAGTATACATTTGCGTCGTTGTGCTAGACAGACAGAGGTAGATGATGTGACTAGACAGATCGGCGAGATGGAGCTAGTGTAGGCTAGGTTCCAGAGGATGAATCCCCCGACGTTTACGGGTGCCGAGAGTGGTTTGATAGCTGAGGGCTGGTTAGAGCATATGGAAGAACTATTTGATGCGGTTGAGTATTCCCCGGAGAGAAGAATGAAGTTAGCCGTTTTGCAGTAGCGAGAGCATGCTCAACGTTGGTGGAAGGGTACTTTCTGAGTCATGCACGAGACTAGAGCTTTGGTTTCTTGGGAGAGCTTCTGTGCAGCTTTTCGACAGGAGTATACCCCTGAGTCTTTCTACAACAACCGTGAGCGGGAGTTCGACAACCTGAAGCAAGGGAGCTTGAGGGTGGCTGAGTATGCCAGACAGTTTTCTTCACTGCTGTCGTATGTTCCCCATGTTGCGAACCAAGAGAGGACGAAGAGGAACAAGTTTCTGAGAGGGTTGAGGCCCGAGTTGTTCCGCATGGTGTTAGTTGGTTCCCTAGAGACTTATACTGAGGCCGTGGAAAGAGCGGTGGATATTTTTGGAGAGTCAGATGGAAGCACAAAATCTAGTTCAGCCGATAGCTGGACGAAGTTTCCAACCTGTGCCAGAAGCGATGCCTTCCTTCCAATCTCCTCAGGTGCTGTAGCAGTCGAATCGTCAGAGGTAAAGGCCTCAAGGGAAACAGTTCAAGAGACGATCTAACTCGAGTTCTTTCGGTTCTGTTAGTTCTGGTGGCAGTGGCTCCGGAGGAGGAGTGACTTGTGGACAGTGTGGAGGTCGTCATATGACTTCGCAGTGTCGTGGAGTTCAGGGTCTTTGCCATAATTGTGGGCAGCCTGGACATTTAGCTAGAGTGTGTCCAGCTGGAGGACAGTCTTCGAGTCAGTCGCAGCAAGGTTCAGCTGGTGGTTCTTCGCAAAGATCGTAACCTTTTGCTCAGTACCAACGATTAGGTTTCCAACCATGTGAACCGCCTAGGTTTTGGAGGATATTCTAGACCTCAGTTTTCGGGACCACAACAAGCTCAGGTGAATGCCTTGACGAGAGAGCAAGCTGAAGATAGGCCAGAAGGAGTGATTGCAGTTACTTGTGCTATCTTTGATTTTCCTACACGAGTTTTATTTGATACATGAGCATCACACTCCTTTATATCTGATTTGTTTGTATATGAGTGTGGGTTGAGTGTTACCCCACTGTGTGATGTTGTGTCTGTATCTACTCCTGCTGGTGTGTGGTTGAAGTCCCGTGAGGTGGTTTGCGGATTGTGTGATTAGATTTGATGAGCATGTGCTGGTGACTAACTTGATTGTTTTGGAGATTAGAGATTTTGATTGTATCTTGGGTATGGACGTGTTGTCTAGTTATATAGCGACTGTAGATTGTTTCCATGGTGTGGTGAGGTTTAGACCTCAAGTTGGGGAGAATCGGATTTCTAGGGTGCTGATTCGCGATCGAAGATCCCATTAGTGTCTGCCATGGAGATGTTCAGTCTGTTGTCTCTTGTGAATTCAGGGTTTATGATCTATGCCTTGGATGTTTCCCATGAATCGATAATAGGGCTGAGTGACGTCCCTATTGCTCGAGAGTTCCCAGACATTTCCCGGATGAGATTCCAGGTTCCCTTCGAGACGAGAGATCGAATTCAGTATAGAGTTGGTGCCAGGAAAAGCCCCGATTTCTAGAGCTCCGTATCGATTGGCTCCAGCTGAGCTGAAAGAGCTTAAGGATCAGTTGCGTGATCTTTTTACAAAGGCTTCATTAGACCGAGTATGTCGCCTTGGGGAGCTCCAATTATTTTGTGAAAAAGAGGATGGATCTATGAGGATGTGTGTAGATTTTTGGCAGTTGAATAAAGCGACTGTAAGAATAAGTATCCTCTACCGAGGATCGATGATCTGTTTGATCATCTGCAGGGATCGCCAATGTACTCTAATATTGATCTGCGATCTTGTTATCATCAGTTGTGGATTAGAGACGCTGATGTGGCGAAGACGGCGTTCAATACGAGATATGGGCACTATGAGTTTTTGGTGATGCCTTTTGGATTGACGAATGCTCCTGCTGTCTTCATGGATTTGATGAATCGCATCATTAGTGAGTAAATAGATCATTTTGTGATTGTCTTCATAGATGACATCCTGGGGTACTCGAGGAGCTATAGAGAGAATAAAGAGCACTTGAGACTGGTATTGCAGAAACTGAGAGACTCACAGTTGTATGCAAAGTTCAGCAAGTGTGAATTCTGGCTAGATAAGGTAGTCTTTCTGGGTCATTTCATATCCGTGGAAGGTATTTCAGTGGATCCATGTAAGGTCGAAGAAGTTCTTAACTTGGAGCGACCTAGGAATGTTTCTGAGATCCGTAGTTTCTTAGGCTTGGCTGGCTATTATAGGCGTTTCATTGATAAGTTTTCTTCGATAGCCAGGCCGATGACTCAGTTGACCCAGAAAGACAGGAATTTTTTTGGGACTGATGAGTGTGAGTCGAGTTTCCAGTTGCTCAAGGAGAAGTTCACTACTGCTCCGATGTTAGCTTTGACTTCGGGTTCTAGAGGTTTTGTGGTGTGCTCTGATGCTTCTCTGCATGGTTTAGGTTGCGTATTGATGAAGAACGGGCGAGTGATAGCTTATGCGTCTCGACAGTTGAAGCCCCATGAAACGAGATACCCCGTTCATGATCTAGAGTTGGCCGCCATTGTTTTTTCCTTGAGGATTTGGCGTCACTATTTATATGGTTAGAAATTCGTGGTATACACGGACCATAAGAGTTTGAAGTATATCTTCACACAGTCTGATTTGAATATGAGGCAACGTCGTTGGATGGAGTTGCTTAAAGATTTTGACTGTGAGATTCAATATCAGCCTAGGCGAATGAACTTAGTTGCCGATGCTTTGAGTAGGAAAGCCCAACCTGCGATGTTGACGTCGATGAGTATATCCAAAGTCCATGAGGATTTGGGGACTTCCGGATGGCATTTTCATCCAAGTGATCAGTATTTCGTAGTTCTTCTATTCAGGTAGAACCGCATATTGTTGCAGACATTATAGCAGCGCAGAGAACTGACCCGTATATTCATGAGTTGAAGACTAAAGCCCAGAATGGTCAGTCAGAAGATTTTGCTGTTGCTTCTGATGGATGTCTGAGATTCCGTGGTAGATTGGTGGTTCCGAACTTGGTTGGTTTGAAAGAGACTATCTTAAATGAAGCTCATTGTAGTCGTTACAGTGTGCATCCTGGCAAGAAGAAGATGTATCATGCCTTGAAATCTCACTATTGGTGGGAAGGTATGAGGAATGACATCTCTGGATTTGTAGCACGATGTTTGAATTGCCAACAGGTCAAGGCCGAGAGAATGAGATCTGGTGGATTGCTACAGAGTCTAGAAGTGCCTCAATGAAATTGGGAGCACATCGTCGTGGATTTCGTGACGCATTTACATCGATCGAATAGGGGATGTGATGTGATTTGGGTTGTTGTTGACAGGCTTTCAAAGTCAGCCCATTTCATTCCCTATGATGTGAGTTGTTCGATGAAGAAGATGGCAAAGTTGTATATCGACCATGTGGTGATATTGCATGGAGTGCTGGTTTTGATAGTTTCCGATAGAGATCCAAGATTTACTTCCCGATTTTGGAAGAGTTTGCAGGCAACTATGGGTTCAAGATTGGCTATGAGTACAACTTATTTCCCGCAGACAGATGGCCAATCTGAGAGGACCATACAGATTTTAGAAGACATGCTGCGAGCTGTGGTGTTGGATTTCAACGGTGGCTGGCAGGATTCTTTATCCTTTGTTGAATTCTCTTATAACAACAGCTACCAGGTGACTATCGGGATGGCCCCATTCGAAGCTTTGTATGGTCGAAAGTGTAGATATCCAATCTGTTGGGAAGAGATTGGTGAGAAACAGTTATCTACTCCTGAATTTGTACAGCATATGAAAGATCAGATTGAGTTGATTAGGAGTAGAATGAAAGCTGCTCAAGATCGACATGCTAGCTATGCTAATAAGAGACACAGACCTTTAGAGTTTGAGGTTGGCGATCGAGTGTTTCTCAAAGTTTCTCCTTTCAAGAGCGTGATGAGATTCAGATATAAGAGTAAATTGGCTCCTAGATTCGTTGGTCCCTTCGAGATTGTTGAGAGGATTGGGTCTTTGGCTTACAGATTACGCTTGAATGCTGAGTTAGCAGCAATGCATGATGTGTTTCATATATCTATGTTGAACCAAATCCGTCTCATGTGCTGAGGACTGATGAAGTAGAGATGGATTCTACCTTGAGCTATGTTGAATATCCAGTGCAGATTCTGGATAGGAAGGAGAAGCAGTTGAGGAACAAGAGTATACCGTTGCTGATGGTCCAATGGAGCAAGCATGGTAGAGAAGAAGCTACCTGGGAAGTTGAAAAAAGATGAGACAGGAGTGACCTCATCTGTTTGAGCATTGGCGATAGACTTCCAGGTAATTTTCTGGTTTGTTGATTCATGTTTTGGATTGATTTGTGCTGTTGATTTGTGGTTATGCTAAGCATTGAGTTATGCTGGGCAGATGTTTGTTTGAATTTGGTGTTTTTTGGTGTTTTCTGTAATTCTCATCTGTTGTTAAGAGTAGATTTCGAGGATGAAATCCATTTTTAGTTGGGGAGAATGTGAGGACTAGAAATTATTATTGGTGGTTAATTAGTTAATCAGATCTGGGAGAGGATTTGCTAATAGAGAAGTTAACCATCGGGTTTCCAGATTTGAAGGATTTAGTTTGCGGATTTTCAGATTTGGCGGAGAACAAATCAGATTTAAGTTGTTGGTCGCTACCGGGAATGGTTTAGTTTGATATCGCTTACGTTTGGTTTAGCGAGAATCAGATTTGAGATGTACCTTGTGTGTTTGAGCAATTTGCCTTGAATAGGAAGTAAAACGATGTCATTTTGAGTATACATGATACGGTGTCGTTCGGTGATAGTCAGATTTGAGTAGCGATATCTGTTCGGGAGAGTGAGTAGTTGCGCGCATATTTTTGACGAAAGTCAAGTGTTGGTCAACATTACTGTGTGTACCTGTTCGGTTTAATGATTTCAGATTTGACCAGATCTGGATGTTCGCGAGTGGGTATTTTATGCGAGATCTGTTGTTTTGAGTAGGACCCTATGCTACGTCGTTTTGATTAGTAGCACGACGTCGTTTGATGTTGGTGCGCTAGTATAGCTTAGCGAAGTCGAATCTGTGATAGCGGAGCCAGATCTAGGTAGCGTTGAGATCTGAAGAGCGCTCAGATCTGAGTTTGTTGGTGGTTGACCTTCACTGTAGCTTTGACTTTGGGGATTTAAATATAAGTGTCGATCAACACTTAGAGAATTACGAACCCTATATTCTTCTTATCTTCTTCCCCGAGAATCCTTGATTAGTACTGTTCATTCGAACCTTTCTCCGTCGATTTACGCCGTCGTTTGGAGCAAGATTGGTGGCGCTGAGCTCGTATTCCTTAGGGCTTTCAATTGATACCAGTTTGGAGTTTTAGATCGAAAATTTGAAGGAGCGCGAAGTAGTTGCAGGTTCGAGCATCTTCGCGATTGTTGCCCAGTGGTTCTACTGTCCTGTAGCAGCTTTGAGCATTTCCCATCTGAGTTTTTGAGAAGCTGGTGAATAGCAGATTTGAGCAGGCTCTTGGTGCTGCGTCCTGCGTAATCGGTCGAGGTAGTAGCTGATTTGAGTTACAAATTGAGCTAGATTGAGCAGCTTTGATATCAGCTTTGGGATATTTCCTTCGTGTTGAATTGTTGTGGTCTGTGTGCTGATTATTTTTTCTAATCTGTTTTGGTGCGTGTGAGTTATATGCATTGAATTAAGCATGAGTCTGCTGTGCATTCATGCATACATATTGATCCTGATTCCCTTGTGAGCTGAATCCCTTTGCGCGTTGTGATCTGCCGGTTGAGTCGTCGTGCCTGAAAGGTCCAACGTTGCTATTGTGGTTCGTGCTCACAACAGAGATAAACAACGCACAAACAAGCGGAAGCTAATAAAAAGCGGGTAAAATTTTTCTTTTGGCATGACAGTTTAAAACAATATAATTTAAAATAGTGCGATACTCAAAATAGATATCCCAGTTTACGAAACCGACCAAACAACAAATGGTTACAAGCCATAACAATACAGTATAGCATTCAAACACAAGTATCAGACTCCAACCACTGGATACAACACTAAGCACAGGGCATCCCCTGCCTAACTGTACTGATACATATAAATATGCTATACGCAACTGGGATACTCTAACCACCTCCTGGGGCACCTCCAGCTGGGTTAAAGCCACGACCAGCTGTAAAACCTGGGTTCCCTAAAAACAACACAAGCAAGGAAACAAACCAAGCCCTAGAGGGACATGGGGTCAGACCCCAGTACGGAGAGCAACTGAAACAGCTAAATAAAAGCGTAAGATAAAATGCAGATGCTATGCATGAGACACCGGATAACAACTGAAGGCTTCAACCAAAAAGGGAGCCAAGGAACTCAAACATAGCTCCACAAGATCTGCAACGAATCAGTGGCCACGGGGTGTGTTCAAAGTGTGGTAATGAGCCACTCGCCTTGACACTACACCCGAATACCAGATGCATCAAACAACTCGACCTGTTATTGCCTCGCCCATGAACTGTGGTAGTTAACCACTCGGCGCAAACATAGCTCCACAAGATCTGCAACGAATCAGTGGCCACGGGGTGTGTTCAAAGTGTGGTAATGAGCCACTCGCCTTGACACTACACCCGAATACCAGATGCATCAAACAACTCGACCTGTTATTGCCTCGCCCATGAACTGTGGTAGTTAACCACTCGGCGCATGGTGGCTAACAATGAAAAAGCAGGGAGATGAGAGTGCGGTATCGCCGCTCGCCCTCGCATCCTGGTAAGAA
>KV010703.1:237076-247974 GCA_001598015.1 Dorcoceras hygrometricum | reverse complement strand
AACCCGCTTTATATCCTGCCGATTCCTCAAACTGCCCCTACCTCTACCACGATGTCTAGGCGGCATCTAAGAATACACTTAACAGTATAAGCAACACAAAACAGATACAGCATAGATATCGCAACAATATACAACACATAATCACATAGGTCAAGCACATGCAACACACGACACTGTGCCTAGACTCAAATGTGATCAAGGAAATTGAGCTTATCCCAGCTTAAGCTCTGATACCAAAAATGTCAGGCCTCGTGCTCATAACAGAGTTAAAACACACAAACGCAAGCGGAAGCTACTGAAAAGCGGGTAAAATTTTTGCTTTTTTGGCCTGGCGGTTTAAAACGATATAATTTAAAATAGTACGGTACTCAAAATAGATATCCTAGTTTACGAAACCGACAAAACAACAAATGGCTACAAGCCATAACAATACAGTATTCAATTCAAACACAAGTATCAGACTCCAACCACTGGATACAACACTAAGCACAGGGCATCCCCTGCCTAACTGTTACATATAAAATAAATATGCTATAAGTAACTTGGATACTCTAACCACATCCTGGGGCACCTCCAGCTGGGTTAAAGCCATGACCAGCTGTAAAACCTGGGTTCCCTGAAAACAACACAAGCAAGGAAAACAAACCAAGCCCCAGAGGGACATGGGGTCAGACCCCAGTACGGAGAGAAACTGAAACAGCCCATGAACTGTGGTAGTTAACCACTCGGCGCATGGTGGCTAACAAACCCAGCAGGGAGATGAGAGTGCGGTATCGCCGCTCGCCCTCGCATCCTGGTAAGAATCAAACAACAACAATACAACAAGATACAAGGCTGCATGATACAATACACGAGGGATCTGAAATATGCGTGAACAAATGCGTGTATGCATTATTGCCTCGCCCATGAACTGTGGTAGTTAACCACTCGGCGCATGGTGGCTAACAAACCCAGCAGGGAGATGAGAGTGCGGTATCGCCGCTCGCCCTCGCATCCTGGTAAGAATCAAACAACAACAATACAACAAGATACAAGGCTGCATGATACAATACACGAGGGATCTGAAATATGCGTGAACAAATGCGTGTATGCAATTCACATAAAACAGCTAGCATAAACACCGATGCACAGCAAGCAATACATAACCATGTTCATCAAAACATCCCAGCAGCCTCACATTATATCTCACGCAACTTCCAAGCTATCACAAGCTCAAAATCCGTACCTCACTTTCTGTGCAACGATTACCACAATTCAAGGCCCGTGAAATCTGATCCTGACCTGCTGAACACGCGCAAGATACAGGGAAAACATCAACAAAAGCTCACGGCCAACTACAGAAAGTCACGGCTGGGAGTCCTACGCTCAACCAGCAACTAACACCCTAATACAACTTAACAGGAAGCTCAATTCAAGGCTAGGAACAAGATCTCATCACAAATTCGAAAGGCTACCTGAACGCACAACCACACGGCAGAAAGACAGTAGCTTCGAGATTTCGCTCCAGCCCACTACAGCCTCCAAAAGGGCTATCAATCGAAAGAGCTTCAAAAGAGGAGTCCAATGCTACCTCAAACGTGACGAACGGTGGCCGGAATCAACAGGAATTCGTCGGAAAAACTCACGGTGAACAGTACTAGGGTTCGAGAAACAGAGGTCGACAACCTAGAGAATATTTCGCTAAGTATGAGATCCGGTACTCAAAATCGAAGACCAATTATTCCTTAAATACATCTCATAGCTGCTGAAATCTGGTTAAAATGTCCACCGACAAAACCAGCAGTTGCGCTACTAAAATCCCAACCAGCAGTCACGTAACAACCAACGGCTGATAAAAATATACCAGACGCCATAATCAAAACGCTGCGTTCCAACTAATTTAGACGGCGTCGTATAGCCCAACAACTGGATTTCTTACAAACCAAAAGCTGGTACAAGACGTCGCGTTTCAATTAAATCAAATGGCGTCGCACATACTACGTCATCCAGTCGCTAACTCTCACGCAAAACAACCAGACACAAGCTACAGGAAAGTTGACTGGCGTTGATGTCTGCTCTCAACGAAACAAACAACCAGACGACGCACACGCGAACAAATTTCTCGCAGCTGGTACCCAAAACGGCGTCGCACCAACTTAACTAAATGCTGTCGTTTCCCGCTCGATACAAAACACGCTAAAACAATGTCTGATCAACAAAACGTGCTACCAGACTTCACCTAAACGACGACGTTTAGATCTATAGCGCCACCAATTTCACACTGCGACTGGATTTCAACACCTACCAGATTTCACCACAAAACCAAAGTTTCCAGAATTGCTTCAAACATAGATTAATCCAACAATTAATCTCATTAATGATTTCCAGGTCTCACATTTCTCCCCCACTAAAAAGGATTTCTGTGACGCCCCAATCCCCATGGGAGTCACGAGGTCAAGGAAAAAGGAAATGAAAGGAAAATAGAAGGGCAGAATAATAAATAGAACAAGCTGTATTGCCTTGCTCATAAAAAAAATCGAAATACAACCATTGGCGCCATAAAATAAAACCAGCCTTCATTACAAATTCAAGGTACAAAATGCGAAATCACGATATTACAACTACTGAACTCTATCTGAATTCATCTTTGTTGTAACGGATCTCAATACAGATTCGACTAAGATCAAGGACAACAAAAATAGCAAAATACAAAATGAACATCGCGGAAACGCAGGCCTTCGATAAACACTAACACATCGCTGCTGGTTCAAACTCCACCTCCCATCTGCTCCGGTGCCGACTCACCTGCACCATGAAAACTAGTGAGCCTAGGGGCTCAACAAGCAAAACTGAGAGTAACAAGCACAATATGCAGGTGTAAAACATAAGACATCACAGTTTTAAAAGAATTCATAGGACATCGTTCATCATAAATTTTGTTCTGGAAATAAATTCAAATTCCAGCGTTATCATTTTCGTTAGACTTATGGCTCAGAAGCTCTACTTAGGTCTCATTGCACTCGATCGAATGACTACTGATATCAGTTTCAATATGGTGAAATCTCACCCAATATGAAGGGGCAACTGACCCTCTCGTCTGCTGCTCACCCTTCCCATAAGAACTGTCTGTTATCTAAGCCATAAATCCTTAAATTGAAGCTTTCTTCTTCTTTAAAACATATATAGGACGAACTTAAATCTTAACGCTGGGGTTCACTTCATTTTAAAACTCATATTTCCTTCAAAATCGTTTTACTGAGCATCCAGCTGTGACATAGGAAATCAGCATGTTGGGATAAATTCAGTTGTTGGCAAGAAAACCAGCTGTTGTGAACAGTAGATCAGTCGATGGGTACATATCGATGGTCAACACAATTAATTTGGTCAACGGAGTAATAGTAGATCAACCAGTCGTTGGTTCAAGAACAACCAGTCGTTGGGTAAGAGCGATCAGCAGGTGAAATAAAACCAGACGATGGATATAAATCAGCAGTGAAGTACTTAAGGGAAAGAAATCAGTCACAAGCAGTAGTGACCAGTCGCAAGCAAAACCAGTCGCAAGCAAAACCAGTCGCTTAAGTACTTCACTGCTGCTTGTGATTGGATCCTCAATATATAAGGATTAGAATTTGTGGTCCTATGGATTTTGGGGCGCTACAACTCTTCCCACGTTATAAAAATTTCGTCCTCGAAATTTACTTACCGAACAAATCTGGGTAACGCTTATGCATATCAGCTTCCGTTTCCCACGTAGCTTCTCATTCGGTTTGATTCGACCACTGAACTTTAACCATTGGGATTCTACGATTCCTCAGTTTTCTAATCTCTCTAAGAAGGATCTTCTCTGGCCTCTCTTCATAGCTCAAATCTGGCGTTAAATGAACTGGTTCAGCAGTCAATATGTGCGATGGGTGGGGGACGTACGTTCCTTAAGGCTGGGGTAACGCTTATGCATATCAGCTTCCGTTTCCCACGTAGCTTCTCATTCGGTTTGATTCGACCACTGAACTTTAACCATTGGGATTCTACGATTCCTCAGTTTTCTAATCTCTCTAAGAAGGATCTTCTCTGGCCTCTCTTCATAGCTCAAATCTGGCGTTAAATGAACTGGTTCAGCAGTCAATATGTGCGATGGGTGGGGGACGTACTTCCTTAAGGCTGATACATGAAATACATTATGTACTGAAGATAGATGAGGCGGCAGTGCTAATAGATAGGCCAATGTTCCTACTCTGTCCAGTATCTCGTAGGGACCTATATACCTGGGACTCAATTTTCCCTTCTTTCCAAAACGCATCACCCCCTTCATTGGAACCACTTTTAAAAAGACGTGATCACCAACGTCAAAACTTAGTTCCCTTCGTCTATTGTCCGCATAGCTCTTTTGTCTGCTTTGAGCAGCTTTCATCCTTTCCTTAATTTTTCTAACAACACTCACGGTTTGCTCCACCAAATCTGGTCCTAGACCATCTCGCTCTCCTATCTCATCCCAATGAAGAGGCGTTCTACATTTGCGTCCATATAGAGCTTCGTATGGTGCCAACTGGATAGAAGCTTGAAAACTGTTGTTGTACGCAAATTCCACCAATTGTAGTTTCAACTCCCAACTTTCTGAGAAATCTATAACACATGCTCTAAGTAAATCCTCTAAAATATGGATCACTCTTTCTGATTGTCCATCGGTTTGGGGATGAAAGTCTGTACTGAATGTCAACTTGGTTCCCAAAGCTCGATGCAAACTTTTCCAAAATGCAGACGTAAACTTGGAATCCCTATCAGATACAATCGATACAGGAACACCATGAAGTCTGATAATCTCTTTCACATACAACTCTGCATATCTGCTCACATCGTAGGTTGTCTTCACTGGCAAGAAATGAGCAGATTTTTTTAAGCTATCTACAATAACCCAAATAGAATTATAACCTTGGGCAGTCCTAGGTAATCCAATCACAAAGTCCATAGTGATACATTCCCATTTCCACTCCGGAATAGGCAACGGCTTCAACATCCCTGCTGGTCGCTGGTGTTCAGCTTTCACCAATTGACACGTTAGGCATTCAGAAACAAATTTGGCGACATCTCTTTTCATGCCCGGCCACCAGTAAAACTTCTGAAGATCTTTATACATCTTGGTACTTCCCGAATGCACAGAGTATGGGGTTGATCTGCTTGCGGCACCCAAATTCTTCCTTGAAATCTGATTATTCCATCGTCTGAAAAATAGAGGTTGCCGCCTCTCTCCCTGTCTTGCTTAACCCACTTCTGTAGTTGCTCATCTCTCAGCTGACCCTCACGAATTTGGTCCAACAAATTTGATCTCACTGAGGTACCAGATACAACTAAATTGCAGCTGCTGGGAACCAGCTCTAAGCCAAGCTTCTCAATATCAGCTTCTAATTATTTGCGGACGATGAGTTGTGCTATTCCCACCGACTTTCTACTTAAAGCGTCAGCAACCACGTTAGCCTTACCTGGATGGTAGCTGATCGTGCAGTCGTAATCTTTCACCAACTCCAACCATCTCCTCTGCCTCATGTTTAATTCCTTCTGAGTGAAGAAGTATTTCAGGCTTTTGTGATCCGTGAATATTTCACATTTCTCCCCGTACAAATAATGCCTCCAAATCGTTAAGGCAAAAACGACTGCTTCCAGCTCTAAGTCATGAGTGGGATAATTCTTTTCATGATTTTTCAACTTCCGGGAAGCGTAGGAAATTACTCTCCGATCTTGCATCAAAACAACTCCTAATCCCAACTTCGACGCATCTGTGTAGATGACGAATTTCCCTTGATCGGACGGCATCGTTAACACAGGAGCCTCAATCAAAGTGTGAGGCTCTCTGCTCACAATAAATCTTCTAATCTTAATCAGTGGGTTATTAATGTAAACTAAACAAGTTTAAACAATCTAATCTGGTTTATACATAACTTACTAAAGAAAAAAAATTTTTTTTAATCAGCAGAAGCGTAAATCAGCAGAAGCGTAAATCAGCAGAAGCATAAGAAGGTCAGCTGGTAGCATAAACATGATTCATTTACACAAATACTTCAAAATGTTCACAGCGGTTACAAGCTAAGTTCACTAGTACACGCTTATGTGTTATATACAAAACCAGACGTAAGCAACCTAAGACCAATTGTCCCAACATCTAGACTATCAGCTGATGTTTAGTCTTCCTGCTGCTGATCCAGCGTCTAGGTAGTATTTCTCGCTACCCGTGGTTGCTCCCCACTAGTTCTTTCTTCCTGTTGTCATGCACACATACAAAACAAAACAACAGCCGGATAAACTCCGGTGAGAATCATCTCAATATAATCAGCAGGTACGCATAATAACAATAAAATCCACAACAGTTTATCAACTGTAAACAAATGCAATGACATGAAATGATTCTAGTTATCCTCTTCGATCTCAGAATTGATTCCATATCAGTTCGACGCCATCAAGATTCGTATCCGATCTTGACATGAATATTCATCTATCAAAACCATATCCGGCTTCGAAAATCAGGCCAACTCAGTCCTGGGCATTAGAATCAATTCAAGTCTCTTCAATATGCAACTCATGAAAATAGAAAAGATCCACTACCTGTGATGGATCGACACACACATAACTCAAGTTCTAATTCAAGAACAGTTCTACATCAAGAACAGTAATCAAATATGTATGTGATTTCAGCGGAATACTCAAGAAATATCATTCTCGAGTAATCTAGTTCCTGACTCTTCTGGCAGATTATACCTTTGTTCCTCTGTTTTCAAAATGCTTTAGTTAACGTTCTTATGCTCTGTTCCTCACTTCCGAAGATACTTGCAAGATCAAAGGTCGATAGCTGAAATCAAGATGTTCACAGCATTTCAAATTCACTCTTATTTATAGACAACGCTCTCTGCAGCATTTCCAACGTATTCAATTCGAGTTCCACGTGTCATGCTGAGTATTCAAACAAGATATACTCCCACCGCTTCGAAAGTGGATAACGATAAACAGATTTCTCAACTGTTGTTGATCGTCCTCAGTTGCTGTTCGAATATCATTCTCTTGTTCTTCAGCAGACGCAACAACCAGTCGCAACATGAATCCAGTCGCAACATGAATCAAGTCGCAACATAAATCCAGTCGCAACACTTCAAAACTCAAAACGATGTCGTTATAACTAACTCCAACGACGTCGTTACGTATCCTCAGCTAGTACTACTTCGATTAAAAGAAACCAACAGCTGGTCGCTCTCTCATTCCAACGGCTGATTTCGCAACATTAGTCGAAACGACATCGTAGAAACATCTCCTGTTTATAATCAAAATGGTGTCGCATTGATCCCTCGACTGGATACCAGCAGATACAACAATCTATCGACTGATTTCCAATTCCTCGCCTGGTTGCTAAACGACATCGCATCAAGTCTATAAGTCAAAACGCTACCGTATTATTCTCTCAGCTGGAACCATTTTCCCCTCGACTGATTTGCGTTAATTACCAAAACGACGACGTCGCACCTACGTCATCATCAACCAGTCGATGCATCAATAACCAGCAGATACACATCAATAACCAGCAGGTACATAAACCAGCAGATGCGTAAGAAATTCTTGCTGCTGATTCCACGTGTAGTAACCAACACGTGGCACTTTCTTATTAGCTCTGGAATTCACGCGTTTGCTTCCAGCTGAAATCAAGACTAATGCTTCAACTGAATTTCGAAATTCAACCAGTCGCGAGCTACAGTAACCTGCTGCTGATTTTGTCAAATCGCTTCGTCTGGTTCTCATACTTAGCGCGATTTAATGATACACAGTTCCTGAATCACCCAACACTTCCAGAAGAAATACGAGCTCATAATTAAACTTCATCAATTCGTAAATGTTGAAACGTTAAACTAATCCTCTTCTTAATGATTCTGGGCATTACATTTCTCCCCCTCTAAGATTTGAGTTCGTCCTCGAACTCATCAGCAGTTGTTATATATACATGGTACGTAAGGAGAAAATTGATGCTGAACAAGAGCTAACATTATTGGAAGAGATACGGGAATCGTTGTTTCATATCATCTTCCACTTCCCACGTTGCTTCTTCAACGCCATGTCGATTCCATTGAATCTTTACCAATGGAATCATCTTCGTTCGAAGTTGTTTTTCTTTCCGATCAAGAATCTAAATCGGTTGTTCAAAATAACTCAAAGTTTCATCCAATTCAGCTTCTTCAGCAGGAATAATATGAGAAGTATCAGGCATATACTTTCTCAGCATAGATACATGAAAAACATCATGTATACCCGAAAGAGATGGAGGTAAAGCTAGCCGATATGCGAGATCACCTATCTTCTCTAAAATTTCGTAAGGACCAATGAATCTAGGAGACAATTTTCCTCGTTTTCCAAATATGATTGTACCTTTGAAAGGAGAAATTTTCAAGAATACTCTGTCCCCTGTTTCAAAACTCAAAGGCCTTCGTCTGGTATTCGCATATTTGGCTTGCCTATTCTGTGCTGTTCGCATTCTCTGCTGAATCAATTTCACTTTTTCAGTCATCTCTCTAATTAAATCTGGTCCCAACTCAGGTACTTCTGAAACATCATCCCAGTACAATGGTGAACGACACTTCCTTCCATACAACGCTTCAAACGGAGCCATTTCAATGCTGGTTTGATAGCTGTTGTTGTATGAAAATTCCACCAACGGTAATGAATCTTGCCATGACATACCAAAATCCAATACTACTGCTCTAAGAATATCTTCAAGTGTCTGAATTGTTCTTTCAGATTGCCCATCAGTTTGAGGATGATAAGCAGTGCTTAGATGTAGTTTTGTACCCAGTTCTTGCTGTAAACCACTCCAAAAATGAGAAGTAAATCTGGGATCTCTATCAGACACAATTGATTTTGGTATTCCATGCAATCTTACCACTTCTCTAACGTACAGATCTGCCATTTGATCATGTCGATAGGTCATTCGATAAGGAATAAAACACGCAGATTTTGTCAACCTATCGATAATCACCCAAATTGCATCACAACCTCTGGATGATTTTGGCAATTTTGTTACAAAGTCCATGGAAATATGATCCCATTTCCATTCAGGAACTGAGAGACTCTGTAATAAACCAGCACATTTCTTTCTTTACGCTTTTACCTGCTGACAATTCAAACATTTTGAAACAAATTCAGCCACATCAGTCTTCATTTGTTTCCACCAGTATTGTTTCTTCAAATCGTTATACATCTTCCTGCCACCAGGGTGAATGCTGAATTTACTTCGATGGGCTTCGCTCAAAATTTGGTTTTTCAATTCCACGACATCTGGAACAACAAGTCTACTGTTCACATGCAACACATCTTCGTTGTTTATGCGATATTCGGATTGATGTCCTGACTTTATCATTTCAACAGATCGTTGAATATTCAAATCTCTCTTTTGTGCCTCTTTAATTCGAATCAGCAGTTCAGGTTCAGCACTGATAGCACAAATTCTCATTGGTTTTCTTTCTGTTTCAAATACATATCCAGAAATACAGCAAGTTTCTATCAAATTAGACACCCCGATCGTAATCAAATATAAAGCACAAATCTTTCTACTTAAAGCATCAGCTGCTGCCCCTGCAAGACCCATAAAACTTCGAATTTCAGGCACAGATTTTGGTCTAGGCCAATTGATTACTGCCTCTATCTTACTGGGATCAACTGAAATTCCATCTCCAGAGATAATATGCCCAAGAAATACAACTCTTTGTAACCAAAACTCACATTTTGACAGCTTCGCATACAGCTTCTCATTTCTCAAAGTCTGCAAAACTGTTCGAAGATGACTTGCATGATCATTCAAATTCTTTGAATAGATTAGAATATCATCAATAAATACAATCACAAAATCATCAAGATATCGTTGGAAGACTCGGTTCATTAAACTCATGAACACTGCTGGTGCATTAGTCAATCCAAACGGCATAACCACAAACTCATAGTGACCGTATCTTGTTCGAAAGGCAGTCTTCGATATGTCTTCATCTCTTACTCGCAATTGATGATATCCCGATCTCAAATCAATCTTTGAATACACTGTCGAACCTTGCAACTGATCAAATAAATCATCTATTCGTGGCAAAGTATATTTATTCTTTACAGTTGCTTTGTTCAATTGCCGGTATTCAATACATAGCCTCATTGATCCATCTTTCTTTCGCACGAATAGTACTGGAGCACCCCAAGGAGAAACACTTGGTCTAATGTATCCCTTGGTGAGAAGATCCTCCAGCTGGTCTTTTAATTCCTTTAGCTCAATTGGTGCCATTCGATATGGTGCTTTCGATATTGGTTGTGTACCTGGCATCAATTCAATGCTGAAGTCTACCTCTCGATATGGAGGTAATCCAGGGATTTCATCAGGAAACACATCAGCAAATTCGCAAACCACTGGTATATCAACCAGATTCGGGCTACTTTTCTTTATATATATTGCATAAATCAGGAATCCCTCTGCTCCTTTCTGCAATAGATTATTCATTGTAATGGTAGAGATCAAAGGAATTCTGGCTCGTGATCCCTTACCATAGAATTTCCATTCATCAGCGTGCTCTGGTTTGAATCGAACCACCTTCTGAAAACAATCAACTGTTGCTCTATACTTGGTTAACATATCTATTCCCACGATACAATCAAAATCAGATAATCCCAGCACAACACAATCAATTTCAAGTGCGTGACCCTCATACTGTAACATACAATTTCTAACCGCAGTGATCGATAACATTCCCTTCCCCAGAGGTGAAGAAACCGATACTATTTCAGCTAAAGGTTCAGTAGACAACTTATGTGATATCACAAAATTCTCAGAGATAAAGGTGTGTGTTGCACCAGTATCAATTAATACATAAGCGGGAAAGGTGCACAAGTAGCAGTTACCTGCAATAACATCATCTGGG